>OMKY01252932.1:16613-33058 GCA_900302395.1 Bregmaceros cantori
TGACTAATCGTAGACAAATCAATTATAGAAAAAGTCTGCAACAAATTTAAAAGTGAGCATCTTAATTGTCAAGAAGAATCAAAATTGCTGCTCTTAAGGCAAAAAACCCAACAGATACATAACATTTTTTTCACATTTGGAAAATGTGCAACAAATCAATCATTAAAATAATTGTTAGTTGCAGGTAGGACATTAATTAGCTGATTAACTGAGCAACAGCCCCAACAACTCACCAAATTTTGACCCCACTAGTCGCACACGGACTATCACATCTGCATTCACTCAATGTGCAGCTACAACACACACCAAAGTGTTACGCCGCACATGACACAAGCAACCACTGACATTAACCAGGGGACATACCGCTGAGAGTGCGTCACTATGTGTCCTGCCACTTACCGGGAGTAAAATTCTCATTCAGTTAGTGCGTGACACATTAAATATGGGGGTTTGCCCACAAAGTGGCTTTACAATTAACCCTTTGCTGGCCAAATAATTGTACTGAAATCAAAACATGTTTACTATCAAGTCTTCCAGCTGCCATCCCAAATACATATAACTGAAGAATAGAACATGCTCGTTGAACAGGCGATTGGTTACATTGATATGATGCATGACAAGATACTAGATAGAGATAACATTCTTATAGTTAAATTTTGTTGTTTCAGAAAGAAAAAGAACTGAAAAAGGGTGGATTGCCCTAATGTGGGCCATTAGGGCAGCAAAATGTAGTGTTGAACAGTTGAACTTAATGTTAGCCATATTACCATAGTTTGCTTTTACCAGAGTTTCACTGACATTCATTAGTTTAGGGAGGAGCCAGAATCACTGGAGCTTAGGCGTCCCACATTAGGCAGTGTCCCATATTAGGGCAATCCACTCTAATAATAATAATAATAATGATAATAATAAAAATAATAATAGTAACAGCAACAGCAGCCATATGGAGGGTAACATAGACAAAATACATCAATTATACACTACAATCAAGAAAAGAGCTAGAGCCTCCCATTTTAGGGTCAATTCAACAATAACAACTCAAATTAAAAATAAAAATATTCGTTCAGTACAATATTTGCTGTAGGTGTTTGTCTTGACTGAGCCATCTCATATGAGATAGAACGATGTCTTTAATTATAAGAAAGTTACTTTCGACCCTCTTCCATACATGTGTTGACCAGGAGATTAAAAAAACAAACGTCCAACTCATTGCGTTTGGATATAATACATAATATTTTTGTGGGACCTTAAACAGTGAGCATTTTAATAAAAAACAAAAACTGCAGCCTTAACGTTGAACCATGGATGCAGCGGTAAATGTACGGACACGCCAAGACAGCATTTGTTGAGGCAGTTAGCTTAAATCTTCCGTTAAAATTGAAATTTACTGTCAACAGTAATGAAACTTGAAGGGAGACATTTTCACGACCTGTCGACAACCACATGTGCGTGTATACGTCATTTGAAAAAACAAAAAAAACTGACAGCTTTGCAGCAAAGGAGTCCATACCCCGCCCGCACAGACAGCTGGGGTCATTAAAATGCCATTTCTCAACATTAAAGATACACAAGGGCTCAGGCACGTGTGTCAATAATGCCTATGTAGCGTTTGGCAACCCTGGGCAGCACTTTCACTAGCCACAGCCAGTGGGGGATTCGGTTACCGTTTGCGGTGCTAATGTACAATAGGAGGTAGGAAACCCGGTGTTGTAACCTGACCCGAGACCTGTGGTTCCCAACCATGTCGGGCATAGCGATGCTATGACAGAGCGGAGACAGCCGACAGGAGATGAGGCAATTACCGAGCTCCAGTCAGGCTCGCGCCACGCCGCTACTATGCCTATGATTAGGTTTAGGATGTGATTACTTATGGATAACTTTTTAGAAAGAAACTTTTAATGCATGATTTACTATGAACTGCATTCTAGCATTTTCCCCTAGATTATAGTAACTAATTTATTAATGAATTATATTATATTAGTTAATTTATTAATTAATAAATTAATAAATCAAATCGTACAATTCAACAATTCAATGTTCAATTTTTGTTTGGTTGCCCTGTATTGATTAGGGCTGTTGCACTAGTGACGTCACGGCTTATCATTAGGCACATTAGGCAGTGGCCCACATTAGGGCAATCCACCCTACCACAAGGCTGTACATGGGAGACATTGTGATTGAATGATTTACATCTACACCAGGGAAGTTTAACATCGGAATTACAAAGGGTGTTCACAACACCACAATTTCAGTAATTGTGTTTTCAATCATGAGCAGTGTTTACAGTAAACTAGTTGCTGATTGTTGGCACAGCAACTACGTCCGTCCCTGGCGTCCCGCGCGAGCATCCGGTGTGTGCGCCGCGAGGCCGTCTTGGGTCAGACGCGAGAGGCTCGTCTGATGGGCTTATTGTGCTGACAGTGCACCCAGGGGCGGGCGCTCTCCAGTGTTTCGGGCAGAGGAGAGTCTCCGTCTCCCCCTTTACTATCCATCCCCATTACTCACTCATTATTCCCCCACTCCCAAACACCTCGCTCTCCTCTCTCTTGCCTCGCTAAGAGCTGACCTCAGTGATATGAGAACGATTTTCACACTGCAATGAACGCTGGGTGAAGCGTGCTTAGTGCTTCCCAAGACATTTTAGGGTGCAGCCAAATTTCGGCAGTGGCACAGATGTAGAAAATGGGAAGAGAACCTGTTGTTTACACACATGATAGCAGCCTTGAATAATAGTACTAAAACAATTAGGGTGGATTGTCCTAATGTGGGCCACTGCCTAAAGAGCTCTGGCTCCTCCCTAAACTAATGAATGTGGTAAAGAAAAACTATGGTAATGTGTCTAACATCAACTGTCCCTGTGTCCCACATAAGGGAGCTGTAAAAAAACACCCCACATTTGGGCAATCCACCCTACCACAGTTGATTTTAACTTTTTACAATCCACTGGCAGGGATTCTTAGCCATACCATTAATATAAAAAAAGGATAATTTAGCTGTATTTAACTATCAGAAGATGTAGAGTGGTATTGAACATTTTAAAAACTAAGCTTGTATTACAACATTCAACTGCAACACAAGCAATTACATTCAGTACTTGACCAGACAGAAATTAATGGCCAACACATGTGGTAAGGAAATTGGGAAGAATATTAACTGTTTTTATTAGCCAATGTGCTGATTCTCTTCGGAGATTCTGTGCAGCGCACTTGGCTCAATCTGATGGGCAGTGTGCTATGGCAAAGCATATATCGCAATGGTTTGTGGGTTCGCTTGCCCCCCACCGAAAGCTGCCCCCAACCATGTCTGCTCCGCCTTCTTCACCCTCCGCTAGATTGCAGTAAAACAAGTGATTCTAGTCATTAAAACTTGTTTGACCTAGATTACTGTTGTAGTCATCGGTCAGACCAGTGAATAGCACCTGGCTAAACTACAGATAAAAAAATACATCCGCCAGGTTGACATTGATTGATAGCTAGCCTGGTTTACTTCTTTAGAAATATTTGCTCTAGAGAGGAACTCCAATCATTTTATACATTATGCATGTGACAGACCTAGCTACCTGACATCAGAACGATTACTCCATCTTGATCAAAAGCAAATGCTTTAAACTATGACGTACAAAGCAATATTAGCACAGAACCTACCAGATATCGCATAAACGTAAATATACTTTATTTAGTCACACACACACACGTTCAGTGAAATTCTTCCTCCGCATTTAACCCATCCCTGAGGACCTGTGGACAGCCGCGTGCGCAGCACCCGGGGGCCAACTCCAGGTTCTGAGCCAGTGCCTTGGCCAGGGGCACTGAATGGAGCATGTTAACATGAACATGTCTTTGGTGGTGGGGGAAACCGGAGTGCCCAGAGGAAACCCACGCAGACAGGATTCGAACCCAGGACCTTCTAGCTGTGTGGCATTGACTGGAAGATTAGTCCTCTTATACACCACCGACACAAAATGTGGCTTGTTAATAAAGGATGCAGAGAATGAAAAGGGAGAGGAAAACCATGAAGAAAGTGGTACAAGAGGAAGTTAAAATGGCATTAGCAAGAGGCTTCTTCTAATATGAAAAGGAATGGACTAAGACATCTGGCGGCAACCCCTGAGGAGCCCTTTAGAGGAAAGCCAATATGGTGCCAATCTGCCAATTATTCAAATTAACACAGGTAGGTGTGTTAGCAAATGTGCTCCTATTAAGGTGTAATTACTGCATGCTAATGGCACTGAGTACTAATGACACGCGTTCACACAGTGCAGCAGTGTTCATTTCTCGCACCTACGACAAGTGCCTCAGTATGTCAGTAGCAGTGCTGCCGTTGAAACCATTGGAAGAAATGTTAGTCCGTGCTGCCCAGTAGCTCAGTCGGTTAAGCAGTGCACTGGAAAGCACGCATATGCCTTAATGGCGCAGTGAGTCGGTGGTTTGAATCCCACCACCGACGTATTTCCCGCATGTCTACCCCCCATCTTCACCTGTTTCCACTAACCCTAATAAAATAAAGCTTGGAAAAAAACAGCCTGAATGGGCTGGAAAAAACATTTTAAAAAGAAATGTAGAGTAATACATGCCCTAAAGTGGGCCACTGCCTAATGTGGAACACCTAAGATCCAGAGGCTCAGGCTCCTCCATAAACTAATGAATGTTAGTGAAAATATGGTAAAAGCAAACTATAGCAATGTGTCTAACATGAAGGTCAACTGTTCAACAGCACATTTCACTGTTCCACCTTAGGCAACTGAATGTCCCACATTAGGGCAATCAATGTCATTTTATAACTGAAACCACAGCTGAACAACTACCACGGCCGTTTACTAACACCATCTGTAGCCATGCTACTGATTTTTCATTCTTTATTGAGAGAGATAGTGATAGTGAGATAGTGGGATTAAATCGGAAACTCCGGTGAAGGGTCGGGGGAAGACATTGCAGAAAAGCCGGGCAAGGGATTTGAACCTGCACCACTGCTCGACCTATGGTCTGGGGACCACACTCTCTACCCGCTCGGCCACCGCGCACCCCCCAGACCATAGGAAAGTTTAATAACATTTTTTCACACTTTTTTTTTTCAAAGCTTGCAGTAAAGAGAAAGGTTGGTGATCAGCTTAGACAATTTCAGCTAATATGGGCCACTGCCTAATGTGGGACACCTAAGCTCCAGTGGCTCTGGCTCCTCCCTGAACTAATGAATGTCAATGAAACTATCATAAAAGCAAACTATGGTAATGTGTCTAACATTAACTTAAACTGTTCAACTCTACACGCCCACCCTAATTAGCAGGAAACCACACTGCTAATAATACTAAGGTTTCACTGTTGCTTGAAGACAGGGGTCTTACACATGCGGCCCGGACTATATGAAAGTTTAATTACATTTATTTTACACACTTCCCTGCAGGCAGTGCAAAGAAAGCATAGCCGATTTCAGGTAAGTGGAGTAAGAAACCCCTGCTCTAATGTGTCATTTTTACTTCAGGATCACCGGTTATGTCTATCTTAGAGTTTAGTGTTGACCGGTCTCACAGGGTTGGGCTGAAAAGTTTATAAGTCATGCTACAGAAATAAATACACATAGACAGCTAGACAAAGAGCTAGCTAGACTGTCAAGCAGACACCCACACACAGAAAGGGTGTCCCAACCAGGGCAGGAAAACAGGGCATCTATTTGTGCAGCGTAGGAGAGCTGCCGACCAGGAGCTCCCGAGGAATCAATGTTGGCACGCAGACCCACGTGCACACACACACACACACACACATAAACATAACACTTATGTTGGGTGGATTGCCCTAATGTGGGCCATTTTTTGCAGCTTCCTAATGTGGAACAGTCAGTTGCCTAATGTGGCACAGTGAAATGTAGTGTTGAACAGTTGAACTTAATGCTGGACACATTAACATAGTTTGCTTTTACCATAGTTTCACTGACATCCGTTTCAGTTTCGGGAGGAGCCAGGGCCACTGGAACTTAGGTGTCCCACATTAGGGCAATCCACCCTATGTATGTTCAAGAATCATCCCTGGCACGCACGCATACACGTGCACATGCAAAGGATGTTTACACATGTATGTTTCAAGGATCAATGCTGGCACACACCCACACAGACCGCGACACAAAGGAGATTTACACAAATTAGGGCTGGAACTAACGATTATTTTTATCATCGATTAATCTGCCATTTTTACTGACGATTAATGGATTAATCGGTTCATTTTTCAATCTAAACCGGATCCATTATTAGCATTAATTATTATTAAAAATTTGCTATATTAATATTGCAAACTTTTTTTTGTCCGATATCTCCACCCATTCCTAACATTTCCATTTTTTGTATCATGATGGAATAGCCTACTATTCCATGCCAAACATATTGTGTTTTCACCCAAGCTTAGGTGTTATCTTTATTGTAGCAGCGCCATGACTGGGAATGTAAACTGGCATTGGAAACAACAAATATTAAACATGTTTCAGCGGAAGATGGGCCAAACATGGAAACGATTAATCGCTGCTGGTTTATCGATTATCAAATTAGTTGGCGATCATTTCAATAATCGATTAATCTGTTGCAGCTCTAAAACAAGTATGTTTAGCAATCAATGCTGGCGCACACACTCTTTACATACTTTACATTTAGACGTGCATGTTCAGAGTCAAGTCGGTTCCGCAATACGCACAGCAGCTGAGTCATCAGACAGGCTTCTCAGAAGTTGTCACCCAAGTGATCCAATTAGCCGTGAAGCATATTCTATTCACTCACCACTAGTCCCTTATGGTAGGAAGGTTATTGGTCCGTTAAATGGAACCGTTAACTTCAACCCACATGCCGGTAATGTGCAGGGTTGGAAAAGGTTAATTTAGGTTAAAAAAAAAATGCAATTCAATAATGTCAACACAAATGATTTCCCACTGGCCGCAGCTGTTTAAAGTGTCTGTATCTGTCTTGAATTTAAGTCATTACTGGAACAGTGATTGTTTAATAGATTTGGTTTTGTTCTTAACCCAAAGCAATCTGGGTATGGGTTCAATTCAATATAAAAAATGTCACGATTTCAAATGACTTTCAGTTGGTTTTCCTTTTTTCCCCTCCACTTAACGTAACCACTTCCCAAATCTGGTTATGCAAAGTAATCCTCCAGACTAATTGTGAATCATTTTCTATTCACTTTGTTGGGAATAAATCATACCACCAAAATCTATAATCATAGCCTTTGGCAGGCAGAGGACATGCTGCATTACATGTCAAGTGGAAAGCGCAATATTTCATTCCTTATAGTGGACGGCCGTCATGGTCGACTAATTTAAAATAACATGGTGAGCTTTCCAGCTGTCGGCTGTGTGTCTCTTAGCGGTGGGGATGCCAACCGCAGGGAACCCTCATGGGACTGTTGGCTTGGACAGCCATGTGTATAATACATGATGTATATCAGTGAGGAACAAGGAAGGGAATTTGTCTACTAGCCATTGGCATGTGGCGTGTTAATCAATGTTGTTGAAATTCAAGCAAGCATGAGGCGACAGCTATATTTTCCTTCATTATTCATTTTGGCAAACAAGACAGGTTCTCGTTTGAGGTGACGACGGTTGAAGTACGAATGAAAACATTCTACAGTCAATCTACAATCTACAGTTTTAAACACATCCAAGAAATTATAGATGCTCCTCTTTGTAGTATGCATTGTTATGGGCATATCATTTGTACGGAATTTGCCATGAAGATTTCTGTACTACAATATGGTAGTACAGAACTTTTTACATGCACAAAGTGAAAGCGATTATGACTGCTACAGTATTTTCCTCGTCAAATAAATAGCAATTCCGTATTAATTAAACTTTTACTTCACCCTTGTCATACAAATAGAGAATACAAGATCAATATCATATTTTTGTTGCAGCCCTAATGCATATTAATCAGTGGAATTTGCCTTAAAAAATATAAGGGGAGGGGGTTGTCAATAACAATGTGGTTAAAGACACTGGACCTAAAGACGGCTCCAAATCCTAGTAATGGCGCTGTGGTTTCGATCAGTGTCCGCAGAGACGCAAGTTCTACTCCCCTCCCTGGCATTGCTGCTATGTCTACCCCCGATCTCTTCAACCCCGTTCCTCCTGTCAGTAAGAGATGGAAAAACGCTGTGAAATAAGTAAACAAATAAACAAACAAACAAACAAACAATCACTTGGTACAAGAGAAAGGGAGCAAGGAATTTGTCATCCAATCAGAGTGGCTAGAAAACATGGCCTATTGCCCAATCTAAAATTGAATATCCCCCCCGCACTATTAAACTGTGTGAGTAACCAGTGAACCACTAACTGTTAGGTAATTCAGAAGCCGTGAGCAAGCAGCTGCCTGTATGGCATTCCAATGGTGTTTTTGGTAAGTCAACAGCTCATCATATTACACCTGATGGCTAGTGGAGATGGGAGGAAATCAATGTTGTCATTTGGGTGAACTCAATAAAGGTACCTTTTTTTTGGGTTGAGCTATGTCGGGTCTATGACATTATGCCAAACACAGCCCCTGGCCAAATATGATATTTTAAAGATTGTGATACTATCCATACAAATTAACATCTGCCTGAGATGGAACAACAGAAATAAAGTGCAACTGTTACGATTATTATTATCACATAGTTAAGTCATGCCGTTTCACTAGCCATCAAGTTGACATACATACGTCAGTGAGAGGGAGCTATGACATGCTTACACATAAATACAATCAAAATAAAATCCACTCATCAATATGATCTGCAATAAATTCCTACAATGAAGTCTAATATGCTCACATAGCGACAGTGAACTTTGCATCCCGTTAGTGCTGAATCACAAACCAACACCCTCGGTGTATTCATATCCGTCTGGCACGTTGAAGTGAGATGTACGTCGTGAGTGCTGTGAACGTGCCTCCCCAGACACCAAAAGCACGTCAAGAAGAATGCTTTGCAAAGGTTTTTCAGTCTCTTCCGTATACATGCACTGAAGAGCTTTCATATTCATTATTATTATTATTATTATTATTATTATTATTATTATTATTATTATTATTATAGGCAGCAGGATGCTGCAGAAATACAATTACCTTCTCTATATCGTTGAAGAGTTACTCAAGCAGTTACTCAAACATGTGGACACAAACATGCAGTACATACACAAATATAATTTTAAAGAATGGATGAAAGTTGTATCCACAACTTTCTTTGAAAGTAGAGATTCTATTCTTTGTTATTAGCTGTTTTGTTTCGATATAAATTTACCTTACATCACATTTCTTGCTGTGAAAATAGTTGCAATGAAAGCAAATCCGAGAGCGCCACCACCATGGTTATTTTCTCTCCGTTGGGCACAAGGCTGATCCGTTCGATTTTTTTGTACAGTTTTAGAATGGTGTTTTATTTTGGTCCGTTGGAAATCTAGTGTGGAGTTGATGACTTCCGTCCACCGGCTCCCCAGGTGGCAGATAGGGGAATGGCTTCTATATATAGAGAGAGGTTAGCTCTGCAGACGCGCCGAGCAGTGCTGGACAAAAAAACACAGCCCTATAACCCTTGCATCACACCACTGTCACCAGTGAGCAGCACAGTGTGTCATTTCATCCCAAAACCTCACCACTAATCTATTTATACACAGTGTTGATCACCACCCCAGTTATGAAATGAAAATCTTTTGCCTAGCCGCAAGATGGAAATCAGGGTCCCAGGACGAATGTAAAGGTATGTTGTATGCTCTGGAAATTGGAAATTGCATACTTCCAATCTTCCCTTTGATAGTGTGTTGCTCATTACCTAGCTACTTCTCTGCTGTATTACTACCATTGACTGCGAGCCGATAAGATACTTTATTTCGTCACACATGCATACATGTACAGTGAAATTCTTCCTCCGCATTTAACCCATCCCTAAGGAGCGGTGGGCAGCCGCGGTGCAGCGCCCGGGGGCCAACTCCACTTCTGAGCCAGTACCTTGGCCAGGAGCACTGACTGGAACAGGTTAACTAGAAAATGTTTTTGGTGGTGGGGGAAACCGGAGGGCCCGGATTAAACCCACGCAGACACAGGGAGAACATGCAAACTCCACACAGAAAGGACCTGATCGGGTTGGGATTCGAACCCAGGACCTTCTAGCTGTGAGGCAGCAATCCTAACCACTGCGCCACCGTGCTGCCCAGCCGAGACCGCTGAATGAAAATAATTTCCCATTGGGATCAATAAAGTATTCTGATCCTGACAACTTGTAATTGTTTCAATTTTTCCCCTCACCCTATCCACCTGACTCTGCACCCTCCTTCGTCTCCACCCGCACTTCATCTTTCTCTTCATCACTCTCCCTCTCTACCATCAGATTTACATTACAGCTATGTGAAGAAGCTGCCTGGGTTTATTACATGTATCATTTAGTTTATAGTAGAGTCTGTACAGTCAGTTACAGTCATGCACTCTAGCACTCAAAAAGGAAATTATGTTCCGCACGAGCAAGCTTTGTGTGTGTTGCTTTGACACCAACCAGCATAAAAAAGTTCTACATTGCAGCTGTTGTCTGTGAGGTTCTTTACAATGCTGAGGGTCTACACATCATCATGCAAATTCTTCAAAGTGTCCAGCTAAATCTGCTAGATGTAGAGACTGCAATAAAAACGGACATTATTCCAAAGTACGCAAGGGCATGCCTGCAACACAGAATGTGAAGGAAGTGACCAAAACTGAAAGCGTTGATACTGTGACCATACTACACATTCCAGAAAGTGACATAACAACAGGGAACAACAGATTGATTGAAGCTATAAGTGGTCCCACAATTGTGACAGAGTTAATAGCGGATACTGGTTCAGGTGTTTCCATAATTCCCGAGAGTCTGTACGGACAGCGTTTCAGTCACGTGACTGAGTCAAAGCCAAAGAGAAAGCTGACTACTTACACACAGAAACCAATTCAAGCGCTAGGTTGTCTGGAATTGAAAGTGACGTACAAGACTAATTGTGTTTCCACAAACATTCATGTCGTGCCAGCTGGAAGTCCTATCCTGGACATGGATCTCTTCAATGCACTACATTTGCAGATAGTGGATGGTAATGGGACTGTCGCCAGTGCACCATCCATTGTGCCCCCTACTGTTGCCAGTGCACCAACCATTGCACCCCCAACTGTTGCTGTGCATTGCAGTGCTATTAAAAATGAACAAACTGTCGATGCAGAGAATAGTCGGATTCATCCACAAAGTTAAAATACAACCGAACGAAACGAACTAAATTACAGAGACTAGAGAAAGACGACGTGATTGAGGACATTGATTAATGGAACAGAGTCTTCAGAAACTGTCTCCAAACTGAACATTAAAGGCCTACCATCTCCCACTACCTCTGAACGCGATGATGACGTGAGATGTGAAGTTACAATGAAGAAATGTTACATGCTTAGTGGCACACTCCTAGCAGTAGCACCTGATAATTTATATATATATATATAGCACTGCTGGCCGCCAGCGAAATGCCAAACAGTCATTAACACAATCTTGCATAGGAATTAATGAACTCGCCAATCTTCTTCTGCAAATGGGGATCTTCTGTGGCCAATTCTCCTCACATGCAGTGGTCGGCTAAATGGGATTCCACAAGTATAATATGAGGTTACAGCTATATTAGTTCTGAATGCTGGCACTGCATGACATGCAAGCGTGAAGCGTGTCATTATAATTTGTAAGAAATAACAGGAACCCACAATTTGGGCTCGGTAGCAGGGCAACTTAAAGGGCTCAAATTGGTTCACTACTCGAGTCCCTTTATGACAGAAATCACAGTATTCAGGTGAAGGCTCAGTTTTCAGGGGGTTAAGGGGTGAGACACGTGTGACCTCGAGATACCTTTTGAGGATGGCTGAAGTGTTCCTCATTGTAGGATTACTATAGCAAAGAATCTTCGATGTTCAGTCCAATATGCTCTTCACGACTTTTCATGACTGCTGGACATTTAACATAAGTGGGTAAAGTTTGTTTTTAAATCTGAGACACGACCAGCATGGTATGATATGAGCACGTGGTACCTTTTACACCCACATCCGTATGGTCGACTGGGCCACTGAGGCAATCCACTCCTCGCAGATGTGGTGCCCTATACACACTGCTGTTCCAACCGGTAGGCTGTTTTCATTTACTTGACACCAAAGCCAAACCTTGAGCTGCGATATGAAGTTATGAATAATCGCAGGTCTGAGAACGTCTAAATTATAGGCTACGCGTATAGTGTAGTATTATTTTCCCAATGTAAAATGACCCTTAAAATTACAATTCACAATTAATTTAACGCATTTATTTTACAGTGTGCGCTATAAATAAGAGACACAAATATACCGGGAATCGAAGGAACTAACTCCCCGTCTCCATCACTCCTATGGGTGCACGCACCTTGAACAGACACTCTGTGAGTCGTCTCCGAATCTTGGTCCACAGAAATGCGCAGAAGCAAAACAGGCCGATCTCCGTCCAGGTGATGTACGCGTTGTCCAGCAGGGTCCTCGTGGACAGTTCCAGTCCGCACTCGCCCACGCAGTCCCGCAGGGCGCCATACATGACGCCTGACGCCCGGGTCACCAACTCCACATAGCCCGGCATGGGCTCCGCGGCCACCGAGCTGTCACCCTGCATCGCGGCGTCGTGTCGTGGATATAGCTCACACAGGGGGAAACGTTGGCCTGTTGCGGGAGGTGTTGGATCGGTGGTCCGCGAAACAATAAAGCAGACTTTAATCCGATTTTATCCCCCCCACCTCGCACACACACAAAGCTAGCTAACCTGTTAAGCTAACTAGGGTTGTCAATGCACTCGTGTGCGTTTGTAAATACAGTAATAACGGTACAACATTAAACTATGTCGTTTATCGTAGACATGTAACACAATAGAACACTGAAGATCAATAGTGTTAACACTATTTTAAATGTATACTCTCAAGTATAACTGTATTACAAATAGCTCACAGACATGTAAAGCCAATTTACAATGGTCCGAGGTTAGGAATACAATTGGTGGCGGAACAAGGGCTCCTTTCGAATAGACTCAAGACATAACTCTGTATTTGGCAACCCTTTCCATCTTACCACGGTTTTGCTTTCTAAATGAATGCACGTTTGGGAGCATTCTCAGCGTCCACGGTAACCAAGGGCCATGCATGCAGGCTGAACACCACCACCGCCGCACACAGCGGCCAGATTAGATTACGGTCACCGAGCTATACTATTAGGTGACTGTGGGATGATCGAACGGTGGAAGCCATCAATGGTCAATAGGGGACGCCGACGACGAGCTATCTTCTTATCTCCGGTGAACATCCACGGGCACCCGGCCAGTGGGTTGATGATGTCCGCTAGCTCCCTCCGACTAGCTTGTTACCGTTAATCCAGCCCACACGCCGGGGTTGGACCCCTCTTATAACGGTCCAGCCGTATGAGCGGCGGTCTCGTTCCCTTAACTGCTCGCCAACGTCGTAAACTATATTGGGGGGAAAACGAAAAAAAAGGAGTTTGCGAAAAATCTCCGCGATTCAACAAATGGATTTCTTCTGAAGGGGTGATTGGTGGGGCGCCGCGCCGGCGCTCACGCGCAGCAGATGGAGCGTCCACTTCTTTGGGCGCGCGGCGCGTCACTAGTGCACGCGGTGCAGCAGCAGTTCCCGTTTATTCAGCGTTGGCACAGCAGCAGATATGGCGACGGCAGCTGGCGTGTCTTCTGAGGGGGTTCCGTTAGCACGAGGAGGGGAGGGGGGCGGCGGGGGTGAGAGGAATAGGAGGACAGTTGGAGGCGGCGAATATCTTCCAGACGAGTGGATATAAATACAAGGCGGGAGAAGGAAAAAAAAAAGGTTAGAAATAAAACACGTTGACTGCCGCCGCTTCCCCTCACACAGCGGTCTAGCCACCAACAGCCATACCGACAGTTCGACGGCGCATCCTCCTGCGAGTGAATGCGAGCAAGTCTCCGTTGTTTTATATACACGGTATATGCGTAGCTCTATAGACGACCACACGTGTCGTCCGCTGTAGCGAATGATTTGAACTTGGAGCGAAGCGGACCGAGGAAGAGACTTGTGACGTAATTAGGGTCCGCTATCTTCTTAGAACGTAGCGGGCAGAGAAGAGGGGGGTGTGAGGGGATTAGGAAACTTTTAAAGAGACAGTGCGATCTGCTCTGGCGCCTTGTGGGTTTAGACTGTACAATTCAAACACCATCATGCAGAGCGTAAATGGAGCCACACATATAGAACAAGACAAGACGTGTAATAAAACATTTTATTGCAATTTAAAGGAATGGTTTACAGTTGAAGTTGGGAGTATTGAATTGCGTTTACAACAAGTCAAAACAAACACAGTTGCAGGATAAATAAATGAATGAATAAATGAACTGTGTGCGGAGCAGAGTAGTTTCCCCGATGCTGAAGTCCATCCACACAGATCATTATGCAGTCACGCTTGGAGAATACTGCATGACTAACCTGTCAAACTCCTTCTCCTACACACAAAAATCACGCACACACACGCACACACGCACTCTTGTCAATGGGGATTTGGACAGATCATACCCATTGTGATGTCATGGTGTAGGCTCTGTAGTTATCAGGTGATCATGGGTTGGAACAACGTCAGTTGGTGAAAAAGTTGATACTTGTATGGCTACAACTAACAATTATTTTGATAATTGATTAATCAGCTGTAAGAATGGCTCATTATTATTTTTTTATTGGAGCATGCATTAACCTGAAACAAACATTTGAATACCCATCTCCACTTATTGCACACCAACATTTCCATTTTATTATTAGCATGGAATAGCCAACTCTTCTGCGCTAGCTTACTCATTATCTTTACCGTTTTATTTGTGTTGCTGTAGGCGTACAGTCCAGTATTGACTATTGTGTATCCCAGAGAATGGCATTGGGATTTGGGAGCTACATACATTAAAACACATTCGAGCGGAGAACAAACCGCTTGCTCGCTGCCAATTAATTGATTATCAAATTAGTTTAATTAAATAATCAATGATAATAGGTTACAGCTCTACTTTATTAAATCTTTGAGGGGGAAATTATTGTGGCTTGAGCAGAAGTTGGAATAGAGCAATGCTAAGAACATAAAAATCCATTAATGAACAAGGAAAATATGTAATGCAAAAATAAAATAAAAATGGTTTGAGAAAACCACAATCAAGTGAATTTTTATAAATCAGAAATAATCTCAGACAAAATTATGAATCCTAGATTGAATGCCAATAATACATTATTTTCACATACTCTGCTTAGCTGTGTGCTTAGCAGAGGGTGTCGAAGCACTGGGCTAAGAAGGCTCATTACCCAGGTCTAAGGGGCAATTCACACAAGCCATTGACTTCCATTGATGTCTTATAAAACATATATGCTTTTTTCCGAAAACATCAGAAGATGTTTGCTTATAGCAAGTAGAGATCTCCCCCTTTACAATTCACATTGAAACATAACCTTAAACATTGTTTAAAGTATGTGGTCAACGGTTACCTTTAAATAATATTTCTTGGTGTGGAAATAAATGGCAATCATAGAGTTGAAAAAGCAGGGCTAGTCGGTCAGACCCTCCAAAAAGTAGCCAAAATCCACATTGTACAAACAGTCGCTATCTCTGTAGCATGTCTCAATGACCTGGTTGTCTGGATGCTGGCCATGTTTGGTCTAGTTGACAGTAATATGCAAGACAGTGATTGGTCAAAAAGAAAAGGGTGATTCTTATGTACGCTAAAGGGGTTGGACCAAAGCCTTGAGCGATTCTCTGGCCCGGACTGATTGGGAGTTGGACCGAGGTCCTCTTAATTAGCCCGGTTAATCTCCCATGCCGGCCATGGCATGGGATTGGGGATGCAAGCTATTCAATGTCTGTGATCAACCAATTTGTCACCTATTAACTAGCTATTCATCCATTCTCATAATTGGAGAAAGGGTAAAATGATCTGCAATGTTTGAGAAACGATCCAATGTGAATTCAGAAAACCGTGACACCCCCTGGCACAACCAGCCAAGGCGAATATCGAACATTAGCAACCACAGGAAACAAGCTGGCCCTGCAGGGACAGACTCGCTGAGATATTTCCAAATCCAAGCGTGACTTATTTCGGACAGGGGCCAATTAAATGCCGCCACCAGTGGCAGTGTTCTGTTCGGCGGCAGCATCATCATCAATGACGGCAGATAACAGTGTACAACGACAGTAGTACTACCACTAGAGTGGAGGCATGGTCAGGCCATGTCCTGGTCAACACCATGACCTGAAATCGACCTCATTCTTGGCAGCAAACATGGCACATTCAAAAACCGCATTGAGACAGATTGAACAGACTTTACACCATTCGACAGCATTATGCTAATATGGCTCCAAAAATATTCAAACTATTTGGCCCCTGAAAAAACCTTGAAGAATAGATTCAAATCCCCGCCTCCTCCGCCCC
>OMKY01252933.1:0-12713 GCA_900302395.1 Bregmaceros cantori
GACCACGGCAAATAGTTATAAATGCAAGTAACTCTGACTTTTTGTGATGATTGTTCAATTTTATTATATTTTTCATAATTATATTTTATAATAATTTTGACAACGCCAACTCTAGTGTACGAAATCTCGGCAGTTGCTGTTGAGTGCACTATAAGAGTGGTAGGGAGTAGGGCATCGGGAGCAATTTCGGACACAGCCATTGTCTGATCAGGAGTCACAGAGGATGGAGGCAATCTCAAATAATTGTCTGTACAAAGTCCTGAGTGTCTTAAATAACAATGTTATAATAAATTGATTCAAAAGTATAAATTGGGTAAATCGGAAAGTGGCGATAACTCAAATTCCAAACTGAAAATGAAACTTGAAAAGTAATACTTAATTCAGATTCTGGATTAAATTAGTTAAAATGTTAAATATAGGTTACCATAGTTCAGTGCTCACGACATGCAAAGCTAATAAATCATGCCATGGACTACAAAAGTATTTGCAAACTACCGTACGTCCGATGTAAACTGGTTATCAGCATTTGCCCAAATCTAAAATCAGTTGTCGTTATCTGCCCAAACAATGTCATATTGGTCGGTCACAAGATATTTCTCCCGCTGACCCAAAGGATTACATCACAATGGCCACACTGACATGAGATGGAGGTAGCAGCTTTCTATTTGACCTCTCAGAGTAAAAGATAAGTGGAGTGTGGAGATGCTAGGCTTCCATCTAGTGGCGAAAGTTGGCACAGTGAAAATGGACCTCTACTGCCCTCTGGTGGGCCAAAGTAAACTCCCCTCATTGATAACATATTTCGCCACTAGATGGAGATCTCCACTTAACAGTCGAGCCATTATTTTTGATGAGTAATTTAATATTTTTATTGGATAACAATTATTTATCATTAATATTACTACTTTTAATTGCATTACATGAAAAATCCAGATAAAGGTTGACCACATGGTACACTAGTACCATTTACTAATATTGGCACATTTTTCTGTGCTAGCTAGCCCTTAGGTTACGGGTCGTTTAGTCGCACAAGTCTCAGTCACAACAGGGCTACGCGTTAAGGGCTTCGCTTATAACATTGGTTTGCATCTTCATCTTTATTGTATTATTTGAGTTGCTGTGCGGATCAACAGAATTCAGCATAAAGAGAATGAATGCGTGGGCCGATGCGACTCGAATGTAGGCTGCCATTGGGGCAACATAATTAAACGCATTTCAGCGGAGGACGGACCAAACAAATTAGCGTTTGGTGGTCGATTGGTTTGTTTGATCGCAAAGTAGCGATTAGTCGATTATCGCATTAGTTGCCGATAAATCGCAGATAATCGACCATCATTTAATGGTGGCCCAGCCACAACAAACAATAGCGATGCAACTGGAGGGGGCTGGCTAGCTCACTACTCGCTCTGTTCAAACGGACAGACTCGCCCCAAAGAACACAAAGCAAAATAAAAGAAACACGTTTCATAAAACGCCCCATGTAGTCGATGATCATAACAATATTTTGATATTTGCATAAACAGAAAATAATACTGGGATGAAACGCGAATGGATTTGAGAGGCGGGCGTTTGTGAAGTGAAAGCCGGCGCGGAGGATACGACGACAAATACAACCACGACGCGCATTTTACAACGTGGTTAATGCAGTACATGCAGCACGCTGGTAAAATATAACGGCCAGCGCGGGGATCCATCCCGAATATTCGACTCGTTTAAAAAAAAGAGCTAGTGAGTTTACGGGGGGGAAGAATCAAGACAACTTTGTAGACCCGGGTCAACTAACCCGGGTAATTCTGAGAAGAAAAGCGGCGCCATATCTATGAAGCCGCCGCGCGTTTCACGATCGGCCGACATCCATTCATTCATTCCCGGGAGAGGAGGCACCACCGCCGGATTTCTTTCATCATTCTTACACACGTTTTCAAACCAAAGGGAAACCCAGCGATCGGCGGATTCGTTTAAAACATAATCAACCAAAAACAGGTTTACATGTTACGCGGGAAAAACAAAAGCGAGCGAAACGACGGACCACGCGCGTCGCCGCTGCCGCTTCGTAATGAAACGAGTCTAGCAAATGCGCGTGCACGAGCCCCTCTCCCCGATAGTGTCCACTGAAGTCTGCGGGAACTTAACGCAACATAACGTACAACTTTGATCCATCCGCGGACCGGGAGTCGCCGCCCGGGCCGCCGGTATAGCGCGGAGACGCACCGCGGCGAGGAAACAAACGGATCCCCGCAGGAATCCCGAAAAAACCTCACCTTGGCTTTGTCGTCAGCCATGTTGACTCCTTTTTTCGCGCTTCCTCCACCAGACGCCGCAACACAAAGAACGCGGGTGCGCGCACGTGCTCGCCTCCGCTTAAATTGATCTCACGGCCGTGCGCGCACCCGCGGCCCGTGCGCGTCCACCGCACTGGTGCTGTGATAGGGCGGCGTCGGTCACGTGGTGTTGAGCGCGTGCTCGCCGGTGCCGCGCGTGGGCGGGGCCGGCATCGATGCGCGCCAAAGCGGCTTCCGGTCGTTTCGCGTGCACGCGCGGCCTGGTGCGTGGAGGATTTCGAATGTGTTGACGGATTACACGCGTAACTATTCATTATTTACACTGCTACTCTCGTGTTTGAGCTATTTAAAGTGGATTCTGATTCAACACTTCGACAGTGCAAGACATAAACGTTGATGAAGTGCACGATTAAGACAACAAAGGTTATGAAGATTAACGGAAAACACCACCCGCAATTCATACTGAAACACGCCCTTCCGTGAACGTAGTTGATTCAATACATACCTAGATTATCTCCAGGCGTTCACTCACTCTGGTGCGCAGCAGTACTCTGTTAGCGTAGCTCACCGCCACAGATCGAAACGGGGGCGAGGATAGGAGCAACTAAAGATCACTGCATTTGGTGGTGTAACAAGTTAACAACATGCATACCAGATTTAAATAGGAAAAATGTGAAACCCTTAAATCATTGATTTGATTGTAGATGCAAATGGAACGCATAGCGCTTGTGTTTCACAAGGAAGTTGCATCGACTAGCAATCTTTGGAGCAAAATGAATTAACCCATTGTGACATCACACGTTGTGACATCCCTACCCCACAAGATTTTGGTGGGCACCATCACGAGAAGACGTTGAACAGAGATAAATATCCCCGAAACGTGGAGCGTTCGGGCATAGGCAATCGACTGGTATTTTATACTGTGCTGGTGGTTGTTGTGACACTCATGGTGCTGAAATTCTATCGCAACCCCTATGATGCACTGCATTATCTCTCAAATCCCATGATGCATTGGGTTGTGTTAACTTGTGCATGTAATTCATTGCAACAATCCCCCAGTTCCCCTCTTCCGGAAACTCAGACCTGCCCACCTACTGGCCATGATACGCCTTCCACGCTGAGGTCATACCGTACTCTACCAGCTAGGTGGTGCTATCAAGTACCTACTCTCAAGGGTCCTTATGTGTGATCCTGGTCATGGCACCAATGTAACGTAGGTGAAATGTTCAATGTTGAAATAAATATATACAAAGTAATTGGTTGCACAGCCAATTACCATAACCAATCAACTGGTATTTTATGAGTTATGGTGCTGAAAATTGCCGATATCGACGTCATTTCCACATGAAAAGCTAAGAAATACAAATACCTAGGCATGGGAAACTTACTGTTGTTTTTACCAAATCAGACATTTTTCTGTAGTGAAGTTAGCGAAATACATTAGGTAATTCATTTCATCAGTATACAGCATTGTCAGTACATCAGCTTTGGTTTTCCTGGCTTTAGAAAATATTCCAGAATACTTCCTCTGTGAAATCTTTTGGTCTTGTAACTCATATATAATTGAATGGGGCGACAGGAGATATGGGGTTGTGTTCACCCCAGTGACTCATATATATACTCTTTGAGTACGACATCAACAACTATGGGGAAGAAGAGTACTCATCTTTGTTGTGTGTGCAGGAAGGTAGACCTGTATAGAACTTTACCACTGGTGGAGAAGACAGGAGGAAGACCCGGATCACGCACATAGTCCTGTGCATTAAGTAGGTCATCTATAGACAAGACCTCATTTTGCCGTGTCTTTGACTATTTTTCAGCAGTTTTAATTGGTGAGAGCACACACCTACCGCATTATTTTAAAAGGGTGGTGATTACTTGCGTTGTGCTATTCCACACCCAAAAGCTGTTGTGCGGATCTATGCCCCACAAATGCATGATTGAGCAATCTGCGCATTCTCATTCAAGTTGGAATTACCAGTGAAGCAGCCATCCCATTGGTCCAGAAGAACATGTGAACAGATCGGTGAGTAACTTCAAGTCGGATTTTGCCTGTATTTCATCAATACTTAGGTAAAACGGTGAGCGAAGCGGGTGGATTATGTGTAATTCGTCAGAGTGAGCAGTAGTAAGCAGATTTTGAAACGTACGTTTTATGTGACAAATTCATCCACTTTCGTCCACCACGATGACTTTGCACAGGGAAATATACAGACACAAGAAGTGCGTTACACCCGGCGGGACAAATGTCAGCCCCCTGTATTACGCGGGAAAACTTGTCTATAGCGCCACCTTCTGTGTATGTGCGGCAGAACTAAGATGCAGTACCCTGTGTATGTACAACAGAGCCAGGATGCAGTATCATTAGGGGCGTGAGTTTCTGCAAGCAAGAGAGAGTGTGAGTGTGTAGTCCGACAGGGGAGGATGCAATGGGTGTAAAATGTCAACTAAGGGTTGCTCAACACAGACAAGGCAAGGAGTACTGTAGAATTAGAATGATTATGCAATGCATACGAGAGAAACCCTTACCAAAGTTCCTTCCTCAGATGCCTCATATAAACCAGTCAATTCCTACCACTATCAGCTATGCAGCCGTAGTCGGTTCAATCACTGCATTTCCAAATTTGAATATGACCGCCTCACCCCCGTCACACAGCCTCAGGCAAAATGAAGGGCGCTACAAGAACCTGGATTGTGGACTTCGAGCGGCCAAAATACATAGTGTGGGGCGTTGCACACTTCACACACTCGTTGGACACCATTTCGACTATGCAGCGAAAGGTGGAGACGGCACCGGCAAGTTTCAAGAAAAATAATTGTGTTTTCATTTGTATCTCATTTATTTTATTGTAACTGTCACAGCGATGCAATATGAGCCACAATTGACCTGTGAGGTTAGTTCAGCGGATGATATTGGCAGGCAGTGGGATAACATGAAGTGACGCAACAATTATTTACGGTTAGTTTGTCACACAGTATTGCATTTGCCCCCGTTTCGTAGTGTTTGGACCGCTGATGCTACTAAGCCAGTCCCATTCATTGTCTCGTCCCTGTGAACACAGCACATTCAGTGCAATGTCATCGCTTCCCCTCACGGTCATATATTGCGTGTAAGCTAGCACCCACTCTCCTGTCCCCCCTTAACACTTATGCTGTCAACAAAACGCACCGAAAAAAGAAAAACGTTTTTTAAAAAAGTATTGCATTTGGAATACTCCGTGGCTCACTATTCATGTAGTGTGTAGTGCACGTAGCACAGGAATATTTTTGGAAAAAAAAACTATATGGTCACATCAAGTACTCCCATATTGACCTAACAAAACTCTTGCTGCTCTTTTTAGTGCGTAGGGCATTATCCAGAGTTGTTGGTCAAATTCTAGCGCACTGAAAGTGGCCCGGATGATGCCCTAAACATGCCCAGAAACCCAGTGCGCGACCGATGGACACTTGGCGCTCGAGTAAACGGCCGCCATGCTGCGTATGTAGTGGAAATGAAATGATGTTGGCATCGCGGACAAATCCGCTAACATGTGTAGTTCTGTTTGTAGTCCTACATACCGGCGGTATGCAAAGTCGCTAGCACAATGTGTCACAGCGTCATTTCTGAGCGAAGCTGTTTGACCGTATCAGCAGGCAAGTGTTTATTCAACATTCAGAATCACCTCATAACGGCATGGTGACTACTTACAGCTCCAACACACACAATAATATAACCTACTGAACAACACACAAATATTGAACACTGTTGAATACACACAACACATTCCCACTCCTTCTCTCCTGGTATGCATTTCAGACGGCTTGCATGCCAACAAGACCCATCGGCCAATTCTTATGAGGCCGAACCCCGACAGGGATTTACCTGGCGCGGTTCTTTCCAGAAAGAAGCCATGTGAGCTCTGCCATATTGCACATTTCTGCACATATTCAGTTTTTTAGCGTCTGATTAAAATGTTCCGCCCCTCCATTTGCATGTGGATGGTGCTGATGTGTTAGACCCTAGCGCCATTCAGGTACGATGTGAACTCCACAGAGCGGAACTGCGGTCCGTTGTCCGTGGCAGAGAAGATTGTGCAAGACCAGGCTTGTGGTCCCCACTTCTGGCCATTTGGAATGCGAGGAGAAATCTCTGATGCTGCGGTGCATGAGCAATTTCTCCACAAATGTAAATCTGTGGTGTTCCTTGCTCGGTCACTCAAGCGGCTCGAGAGGTGGTGGCACGAATGACCCGGTCTTCCCACTGACGAGACATGCATAGTTCGATCCACATCGTGGTTGATGGCTGGCAGTCACCCTCTATCGTTGCTTGGCTTTGACAATTCTCAAATGTTCTTGATGAGCCATTTGCAGTATGTGGCAATGTCTCAGGGATGACCACACAGTGCCTGCGAGCGATGCACGCTTTGCCCCAAATAGAGAGTTTGTGTGCATACGGTTTTAATTCAGGCTTGGCCTTAGCCAGCCAACGCTGCCGGATGTCTCCATGTAGTCTCAAAGAGCGGGTCAGATGCTGACTCGTTCTCCAGTTTGATCAGGGATACCGTATCCTTCAGTGGTGCGTGAAACCAATTCATCAGCTCTTCGTCCTCTTCATCTAATGCAGCCACTGCCTGACTGGGTTTTAATGTCGGCCGAGACAAAAAAATCTGCAACGTTGTCTCTCCCCGGTGTGTATACTGGCTCTGACTGCAGGCGTAGTGGTTTGTGTCCCTTGCTAGTCGCCATAACCGCCGGATATTTCTGTTCGGTGGGGCTGAGGGCGCCAGAGGCGAATGCTTTGGGTCTCTCTTTCCTGCTGTGCATCTATGAGAGCGTGGCTCCAGTGCAAGGGCAGACTTGTCACATGTCACGATGGTTGGATGCTCTAGCTGAAAGTGCGCCAGGCATGGGTACGTGGTCATATAAGCGCTTTAGTTCTGTACATTTTGGCACTCCGTAGAGCCATTTCCACAGAGCCTCCTTCTTCAGAACCGCTCTGATGGGAGATGTGATGTCTGAATGCAGTGTTATAAAGCACTGCATAACATCGTGACACCCAGGTTCAGAAGCAAGTCTAAATTCATGATGTTATTTCATCACGTAAAAGGTGAACTTCTCTAATTTATTGTCCTTGTAGCGGACTGGCAGTGACGCGGTGCCAACAACGTCAATGCGACATGTGTCCCATCACGATAGCGTATGGTGGTATCAATTTTGCCGTCTGTGGGTTGAGTAAGGATACTCAAGCTCCATTTTGTCTCGCCATCTGCGGCAGTGCTGATTTTTGCCCACGCAATTGTCGCCCCTCAGCGTGTCTATCTGCAGTTACCACACCACCTGCGTTGGTTCCACTGACGGTGGTGTGAGTGTGCCATTTGCACTGAGTCTGGCTCGGATTCCGAATCTGTGGTGTCGGATATGTGGTTGCTCGGGATGCCATGGCTTGTGCGCACTTCTCAATCTTCTCAATGAGCTGCACGATAATGAGCGCCTCTTCCAGAGTCAGTGCATCGTCCTTTAACAGTAGTTCCTTTTGAACCACATTAACGAAACCACAATAAGCTGATTTTGCACCAACTGATCCACAGGATGTTCAAATCTGCATGAGCTCGCTAGGACCTTGAGGTCAGTGATGAAAAGACAAATGGATTCCCCCGGCTGCTGTGCACGATGTGCAAAGTTTCCGAATTATCTCATCTTAGGATGCTGCATTACCTCCTATGGTGCGGAGACTGCGGGCTCCTTCCATTTCTAGCATATGGCGTAGCGTTGCTGTCTTGTGTGTCTATACTCGCTATGAGGTACGTCTTGAACACGTCTTCAGCATGAAACACCTGCCCCCGGGAGCAACAGGAGAGGGTCCGGTGGTTGTAGCACTAGAGCAGACAGCATTGTTGTGTTAGCGGGTGTTGGATCCCCATCTCATCCTCATCTTGAAATGTTGTGTCTGTACTGGGCCATATTAGCAGGCCAAAGAAAAACGTCTGATCTTAAAGTGAACTGCAGGCCAAGTGTTTATTCAACATTCAGTCAAGCACATATGAATCTCTGTGTGACCTCATAATGGCATGATGACTACTCACAGTTCCAAAAACACACACAATAATATTATAACCTACTGAACGTGTGTGACTAAACACCGGAAGGCGCCGATAGGCTTCGGCGGGGCTGAAGCTCCTTTTAAAGCTGCCGAAAGGCTCCTCAGACTTCAAACTTGGTATGCATATACCTGCAGACACCCCAGAGTATGCACCAAGTTTGAAGGCACCCCTGGGAGGGTCTGCAGGCATATGCATACCAAGTTTGAAGTCGTTCTGAAGAGCCTATCGGCGCCTCATACCTTATTAATGATAAATAAATGAAATCATTAATAATTACCGATTAAAAACGGTGATTGATCCGAAACTCCGTGGACACCTCTGGCGGATCTGCCTGTATATGCATACCACAGACTGTTCATAAAGTAGACGCAGCGTGCGTGATGTCATCCTATTGCTTTCATCCTAGCCGGGTTAAAGCCTCCGACTGCGCGGTGCCATTGCTGAAAGTACCCGTATACCCGGAGAGGAGAGAGCTCTACGCTATGCGAGAGAGAGACACCCCAGACGCGACTTCTTCCGGTGGTACTGTCCGCTAGGGGCGCCAACGACAGTCGGAATGAATGGGATCCTATGGGAGCTGAAATAAAAAATATTAACGCCAAATCTGTTTGTGAAATTATGACCCCCCCCTCACACAATGAACCGTTAATTATCCCCACAATATACATCAATTAGAAACAATCTTTAAATAGGTTAAAACAGGCTGCTAAGATTGGAATATTTGTATTGGAAACTACTATAGGGCGCGATTTCCGAAGACGAGGCTCCCCCCGTACCAACCCAGAAGTAGGCACGGACATCAAAACGAAGGCGGTGTCCATTTTTATATACAGTATATGATGCATACCAAGTTTGAGAAGCCTATCGGCGCCTTTCCCATTATTAATCATAAAATAGAAGGAGCCTTTAGTCGCACCCCCTGCTGAACAACACACAAATATGACCTATTGAACATTGTCGAACACAAACAACACTGCCCCAAGTGCGCCATTTGAGACACGCCATCCGTCTTGTGGGATGAGTGGAACAGAAGCGGAACCAATTTGCATCAGGCGCAGTGAGGACGCCTCTACTATGACGCCATCACGTCAACGCGGGGTCCTCGCAGCTGAATTGAGGCGCGCGCTGTTGTCAATAGAGTCGCGCATGCCGTTATTTGTTCGATATCTACTCAAAACGTCCATTGTGACGCAATCACTGTATCGGAAAACATCTATCGTGCCACTTTCGAGTAGATAATGCCCTAAAAAATGTAATTATTGGGAGCGCACCAGATTTACGTTCACGTTGACGTTTTCAGCTCATTCATTTCTGGTGTTCCCACGTTTCCACTGCGTTCCAACGTTCACCAGACGCGACTCTCCGCGACGTCCACTGTGACGACACAATGGAAGAGTTGGACGTGGAACCGGCAACAACTGTAAGTCAACGTTGTTGTATGCTTTCATTAGTCTTCCAAGTCGGAGCGTCCGAGTTAATGTGAAGCAGCCCATTGGCCCAGGTGCGGTCACGTGTTCTTTTTGGCCAATCGGGTGGCTGCATTAGGACTGGTTTTGCCGACTCGAATGGTGAGTGGAAAGCGGCTTCAGTCGTGTCAATTATATTTTGGATGCAGGAACGTTGAAGTCATCGGATATTCTACCAAATTACTACGGAATTGAGTAAAGTCATGAATCATGTTTTTTTTATGATTAAATAGTAAACAAGCCATTTTAAAAACAATGATTAACATAGTCATTAGTCAACGTGCAATGTGCAAATAAACTATGAGATTTTCTGTTGACACATAGGTGCACGCTCCACTAACCAATAAAAATATCTTCCTTGTATCCCATAGTAGGTCCATAATATCCCAATACCTCCATGAGCGTTTTACAGAACGAAACCCCCTATTAGGAGAACATTATCACACTTTAATTTTTCAAGTTGATACCTTGTTGAGAATGTCCTGACTTGCAAGATACCGCAACACATTAAAGCCCCCCCCAAAAGAAAGTTTAAGATAAGTAATCAACCAATAAAATGAATGATAATCGAAATAATGCATTTACACCTCTACAGGCTGATTGCCTAATAATTGTCTTGGTATGTTGATAAACACATTACAGTGATCACGTCACCCTCCCCTCCTCCCTTCATTGGTGGAGCAATAAACACAACCAGTGGTAGTGGACATTGGATTAAGGGTTGTCACGGTATGACATTTTAAGTGTCGTTATTGTGGCTAAAATGATCAGTTCATGGTATTGTCTCTCTATTTTTTTCTTTTTATCTCTCTAGATAGGTTGGCTCGTCCATTTAATTGGGGGTGTACTAGGGTAGGCCAAGTGCAAAGGTTGAAGGTGCCGGGATGTCGCACAACAGGTTTGGCTTTGCCAATGTGTGCTGTCATTACGTCACGCGTGTCATCAAAGATAAGGCATCAAAAGATCCATACAATTTCAAGGCCATTTCACCACCAGTTCAAGATTAACATTGTGTCTTGAAATTCAGAAAGCTATTGTTGTGACAGGTGCAATAACCGCGATAATGGAGCTTGACAACATGACTTTTTAATCTTGAATGCTATGACATAACTCTCTCAATTGGTAGACATAAAAGGGGGAAGTGATTGTCAAACATCCTTGTTGAGGTTGTGTGTATGTGTGTTGGAGTAATGATGAGGGCATGTGTTTTTTTTTTTGGTCTTTTTAAAGGATATTCCGGCAAGCCTAGAGAACCATCTGGGCTTTGCGTGGGGACCGGGAGGGATCCTGGTCTATGACACCATTTTCACTGCCTCAGGTGAGTTTGCACTAAAGCTACGGCAGCACAGGAAGAAAAATGGAAAACGATTTTGGAAGAGCTTTTGAAAATGTAGCATCCACAGAGAAGCGGATCTGAAAAGTTGCCGGAAACACGGCAGTGAATTCCTTGATGAAGACAATGCTAGACTAGAAGCACTCAGAGATTGCAAACCTGCGCCATAGTGGTACAAAGAAATAGTACTTTTAGTGCTAGCAGTATGTTTGGCAACCCATTATCAACTCGTAGAGTTGCTCGATTGCGATTGACCGGTGTACATGCTCAGCACAAGCCAACTACGTTTCCCAGTGGCCAGTCTGGTCACGTGACCGCGGTAGTCATCAAATATGATTATGTTACTTATTGGCTACAGAAATGCACCAAAATGTAATCACTTCTTCCGATTGTCACTTTTTCAATTATCCTGGTGACAGACGCAATCAAAAACATAACCTGCTTCTGCGGCGCAACCCTGGCGCAGGTAAAAAAAAGCAAGGAGAATGGACACACTCCTGTTCTTCTACCTTGCGCGAAACGACAGCACTGGGCGTTGACAAAAACTCAGTTGGAGGCGGAAACTGGCCGCACACTGTGCCTGGACACGTGCGGTCCGAGCGGCGAATAAATCCAAGCGCTTTGGAGCGGCCTCCGAGTCTCGGTTGCACGGTTCCACAAGTCCCACCGCAAATAATAGAAGAATCAAGCCTTTCTGTTGGTAGCTGTAATGCAAGCCGAGCACATAGCGATGTACAGCTATGCTGTACGGGAACGTTTTGTCTATGGTACAGGGGAAGCAGTAGCTGTAGTAGCATGCCAAAAGAGTTAAAGCGTGTATTTGCCTAATCACGATTAATCGAGTAATCACTTTAGCTCTAATCGCATGAAGCATGTTGTGACGTCACCGATGTTGGTTGCTTTGCGCAGGTAAGAAGGGCAAATGTTGCTCCTTGGTCCATGAGGTGAGAAAGGATGAAGACATCTACTCTCCCATCCTGCGCAAGCTCTTCAACGAGTCCCATCACATCTTCGTCGGCCTGCAGACCTCCCAGACCCTCGACACCAACAAGAAAGAACAGTGAGGAAAACATTAGGAGAGAAAAATGTCACGGTTACCATCTGGACAAGAGACTAAGTGTTGGTTACTGTGTGCAGCATTTTGAACAGGGCTTTGAACCAATATATTTTCCCCAATCAGTTTGTTCTGAGCAGAAACAGAATAGGCCTAATAACGTTTCCGGTATTGAGTTCCACCAATGAATTGACATTCCTGAATTGATTGGTTCGAACAAAAAAATATTGTTTCCGGAACGGTTATTTTTTTGTTCCTGTCAGCTGTTTAATGCTATATAATATAACGACTCACTACAGAGACTGCAGATAGTGCTCTACAGCCGAGGTCTCGTTGCGTGTTGAGGCAAACCCACAACCAGACGCTTCAGAGAGTCCCGCGACAATTTATACTTCACTACTGCATCGTAGATTTTATAAATACTCTTGTTTTATTTCTGAAGTTATCCACAAGTGCACTCCCTTGAGGAACGAAATAAAACTGGTATTAACCGGTTAC
>OMKY01252939.1:8159-19764 GCA_900302395.1 Bregmaceros cantori
TTACCGTTGTTCCAACATTCATAAGACCACCTGCCTCAAGCATGCCACGCAAGAGGGTGAGAGGAAGAGAGATAGAGTAGTGTTATGGATATTTGAAAGGCAATATCCAGTAACCTTGGTGAGTTCAGATAGGGAGGAAGCACACTGGTTGAATGGGTCTCAAGAGGTTTATTGAAACCCAAAATGTATAAGGAGGGACAGATCAAACAGCCAGTGTCTGTCAGGATGTGCTGTCTGGAAATGCCCACGTTTCACAGAAACGTGCTATCTAATATAGAGAAGTGATAGTACATGTTATCAGAACCAATGCATGTCTTACACGTCCAGCATGTCACATTATGACCCAAGAACATGACCTGTTTTAGCTAGTTACATAATGCATAAGTGTGTACGTGACAATGAGTGGAAAACACATTTGTACTTGATAATTTCTATTACAACAACTAGAAGCACTCAGAGATTGCAAACCTGCGCCGTAGTCGTACAAAAAAATAGTACTTGTGTGGCAACCATTATCAATGCAAGTGCTCGTAGAGTAGCGCGATTGCGATTGACGCCACTGCCCACCGGCGAACATGTTCAGCACAAGCCAACTACATTTCCTAGTGGCCACTGCAACCCGGAAGACTGGTCACGTGACCGCGGTAGGTGCCCAGTGATCTACTGGTAAGTTGGTGATTAAGTATGATTATGTTACTTATAGGCTACAGAAATGTACCAAAATGCAATCAATTCATCCGTTTGTCATTTCCAACAACTCATCAATTGTCAATTATTAATTTCATCCAGATCTGTGCACAACTTTTTCAGTTATCCTCGCGACAAACCAACGCGACCAAAAGGTATTTGGACCCCTTCTCCACTAGTGTGTGGATAAAAGGGCATTAAAGAGTTACATGCAGTTTTATTTTTTTATTTATTTTCCAGTCTAAACGCAGTTTCCCATTGTTAATGATAGGATTAGTCGGAAAAGGCGTTGAGGCCCTTGGGAACCATTCCCTTGGTTTAAGTTCCACCTTTTCACAAAAACACAAATTTCCGCAGTGTTCCTCATTGAAAATAAATTGTGTTTTTATTGGCCATTTGCGCTATCAGGGAATTATAGGTCCCAAATTGTCAGATGTCTTCAACAAATGAATCTGTAATACTGATTTGGCAGTGAGGAGACCCTTTGAGGACACTGATGGGGAAGAGCTATTTAGCATTTAGAATGGCCATTTATTAGAATAGCTGTTTAAGACAAATTAGTTTTCCTTCCATTGCCATCTGGACTCTATAGATTTGATATTGCTGGACGCTCTGCTCAGATAAGACAGAGACACCACACACGCACACGCACCACACACACACACACACACACACACACACACACACACACACACACACACAGAAGGACATATACACAGATAGACAGACACACAAACAGACCGTCATCCATATAATCTTTGATCACACCCGCTTCTGTTCTACTTGTTCTCCTCTTTTTTTGCGTTTCATCTCTTGTAGAAGTACCCTTGCGTGGATATTGAATACCACCTGTAGTACGACGACGCCCACTATTTTCCTGTGCCAATAGGACTGTTGCACGGTGACCTCACGGCAGACATTTTGGTGGTATCATTGCAGTCAGACAAACAGGCAGAGAGCGATATTTGCATAACATTGTCCGTTTAAAAGTGTTTTATTATTCACTATCAGTTGCCAGCTGACGGCAGCCTAAATATGTCCATTGTATTTTCCATTATATAATGGATGTGAATTGGTGAGGTATACCCCTTAACTGTACGTATACGTGTACTTCACCATACGTGATACCACCAAAAGGTCTGCCGCCACCAAGCTGTGACGTCATGTGCAACGGCCCTATCCTGTTCTATGTCCATTTATACCAATATCGGAGGGGGGAAAAAAAGAGAAATTGTAGCCTGTGAACTTTGCGTGATTGACTGACAATGCATCTGAAATAACACATTCTATAATATCACAGTGGGGCATGCGGGAAAGAGATTGTTTTGCTATGGACATCAATTCATCAACTTACGCTTGTAATATTGCACTCAAGAACAATGGACGGGCAGCAGGGACATTGCCATTAAAAGATGAGATAAAACTTTAATGGCCACATTACAGATGGAGATATCTAAAAACAAACACACACTTTGGGCAATAGTGATCCGTTATGCAGGCACAATCAAGATACGATATTTTTAAGGGGAACTCAAACTCTTGGTACAGAATGCGTGAGTTGTGCGAGAGAAGAGTTGTTCTGAATTCGGTATAGAACATAGACTGTATATAAAGTAGACGCCGCGTGCATGACGTCATCCCATTGCTTTCATCAAAGTCGGGTTGAAGCCGCCGATTCCACGCTGCCATTGTTGAAAGTACCCATATAGCCAGAGACGAGGAGAGATAGAGAGAGCTATACAGTATATGAGAGAGAGAGACACCCTACATGCAACTTGTTCCGGTGGTTCTGGCCGCTAGGGCCGCCAACGACAGAGTCAGAATCAATGGGATCCTATGGGAGCTCAAATAAAAAATATTAACGCCAAATCTGACGTGTTTGTGAAATTATCACACAATTAATCGATAATATACACACCGCAATATACATTAAAAACATCAATTACAAACTATGTTTAAATAGGTTAAAACAGGGGATCCGCGTTGGCTGAGTGGTTATGGACCCACCTAACGCGACCCCACTCATGTTAGTGGCGCTGTGTCAACTGCAGCGTCCGCAGTGTCGCGAGTTCGACTACGCTTGTCGACTTGTCTGCAATGTCTACCCCCAATCTCTTCAACCCAGTTTCCAACTAATCCTAAAATGGAAAAAATGGTGCTGACGCCGGAAAAAATAACTTAAAAACAAAAAAAAGGTTAAAACAGGCTCCTAAGATTGGAATATTTGCATTGGAATTCCCATAGGCCTCGGATTTAGGAGACTAGGCTCCCCCATACCAACCCGGAAGTAGGCACGGACATCAAATCCATTTTTATATACAGTCCATGGTAAGCATGATTTGAGCTCTCCGGCTTTGGTGGTGTGTTCAGCCAAAAGTGTACGCACACACACACGCACACACACACACGCACACACACACACACTGTAGACGGCATCTGTGGGTGTAGCCATCTGACTCTCTTTCCTCTTAGCCTCTTTTTCTGTAATTGGCATGAATGATCAATGAATTAATTTTATTCTAGGACAGACTGTACAGAGCCATTAAACTTTGAGACATGAGATTTGAGACATTGCTATATTTCACCTAGCTGCCTGTGAGGTCACCTATTGTAGTTTCTGTATTGTTGAGAGGTACATAATAAAATAGTCACAATAGTCACTTTTAAGAGCCTCAATAAACTGAAACTGAGCTGAATTAAAACATGTGTTATCATGGGTGCAAACTGTTTTTTGTTTTATGTGTTTTTGAGTAGTTGTCCTAGTTTTCAATGTCGGAAAGTGAGAAGGTAATAACTCCTTTCCACCACAAGTTTGCGATCATGATTTAATTTTTTACAGTATGTGACTAAGACCTCCAACATCTTATGCTAATGGTCCCCAAGCGCCTAGTGGTAGAGGGTCCGTCTGTAGAATGGGAGACCAGAGTTGAAACCCTCGTCTAGACGTGAATAAATGGTAGCCAATGCATTAAACATAGAACCAATCGCGCCCCTCTTTTAGACACTGACTGATTCCTTATATTATTATGCACAACGTATCTCCCTAATCCATATCTGATATGTATGACGACGTGCTCGCTGCTGCAGAGACCCTCGACCGTATCGTATGAGACACCTCCCTTTCTGCAGAGAAACTGGGACACGGGCTGGGGATGGGGGTCAGCATGTGACAGCCAGCGCTTTGGTTGTCAAAGCCTGTCTGGATGCTGTGTGTGGTGTAATGTTTGCTTTGTGAAGCTTTTTCTTCGTAACCCTTTCATTGCGGATTATTTTCACACAACTTGCAGTGACTACTGCAGAGCACGTAGAGAATGTTTGAGATTGTCTGGGGTATACTACTGTGCTGTGGAAGTGGGTGAAATAAAGTTATAGATTTTATGGGAACAGCACAAATGAAGTTGCGCTCGGGGGACTTAATTATACAACGTGCTGTCAGCTGGATGCAGACACCCCAGCAGACTGCTGTGGCGAGAGTTGCGTGGAACAGACAAAGATGCAGACAGGCGTTTCTTGAATTATTCGATATATGTTTAAAGCCTATATTATAACTTCTGCCATTTCGAGTCTGACAATTGTTTTGTATTTAATTCTATTAATTCATCCAATGTGTTCATTGAAAAGATGGCCTCAAATGATAGCCTTTCAGTCTGCAACGTGTTTCAAATTCAAGTTTAACGTCTTAATATGTTGTAAGAACGTATAGCGATGATTCAGTTTGTGCGTGATCAGAACATTTGCATCATGCATGCAACGTGTTCCTGGTGCACTGTTGGAGCTGCTAAAACAGCAGGTTTTGATTCACCTCTGTAATAGTAGCATGTTCAATGTGTTTGGACATGCCATGTCTCTCGCCACACATGTTCTGCAATGATGTTCTAAATGTTAATGATGTTCTGGCCACACACCTAATGACCTGTGACAGTGGTGCACAAACTGTAACGCACGTATCACCAGTGGTACGCAAACATGCTCTAGTGGTAAGCGGGAGGATTTTATGATTTGATTAAATCACAAAAATGCAAAGCACCAAAACGAGGGGCTGAGTTGTTTAGCACCATGGACGAACCTTCGTGCACACCTTGTCGTATACGGCTGATATTTTAAAATCCGTCGTCACGGTGGTACTTGTGTAATGGGTGTTAAACGACACCAGGGAGTGCTGCGGGATAAACTTCACACACAACGTATGAAAGGTTAGATTCAGATCACTTGTGAAAGTGAGAGTTCCCAGAATGCAACGCGAGCAAAGAAGAATGGGATAGAATTAGACTACCATGAGTGTCCAGACACTGCATACATGGGACTATGTAAAGCAGTCGATTGCCTACGATAACTGACTGTGCAGCTTTTTACTGTTTGTTCACTGAGTGTAATACATGACCATTTCACACACCACTGAATAGATTCTCAGGTGGTACTCGTTTGAGAACCACTGACTTATGGACATGCCCTGGGCTGCTGGTTTCACATGCTCTCTTAAGACCGGGTGCAGGTGTTCAGAATTCTCTGAGATCTACAATCTACAGTCCCGCCTTGAGGAATGCTGGTCATTGTGCCATTAATTAATGTCCCTGACCTTCTCTTGACCTTCTCCCGACCTTCTCATGATTGGTTTCACACGCTCTACGTTTCCTCCCCCGATGACCAGAGCGCAGACCTGCTGCTAATTATTACATTCCCACTCCAACCCCACCCATTCACACCTAGCCTGGCACTGCGAATCTCACAATGCATAGCCTAGCAAGCCAAACCAAAGGAAGCGTCCATGCATCGCTCGAATGTGCACATCAAATGGCGCTTTGCTGGTATGCTTCTGCACCCTCGGTCTGGAATTTCTAGCGACGCTAGACATCCGCGGAAAGTCACGAGAACCTCGCCGGCCCCGGCGGAAGTGTTTATATTCCATTTATATATTTATATTTATTATATTGTAGTGTAGTTGCTCTTCGGGTTTTAAAAATGGCTCGCCCTGGTATCAAAACTACAAGACAGACAACCTGAAAGGCATGCCAAGGACCAATCACAGCTGCTTTTTCTCTGCGCACTTCTGCGCGGGTTCGCAACCCTCTGGCGCGTAGTCAGGATTTTTTTGAGGTGCGCGACGATGGTTGCAGAACCTCTGCGCGGGGGCCGTGGTCACGCACAGAGACAGATATGACGGTTGCAGGGGCTATGCGTCAGAAGCATAAATCGGCCTTAAGGCGTGCAATGCATGAATGATTCATTGGATCTGGCTTGCCAGACTACACAATGTGAGCATGGCTACTAGAGCTGTGCCTGTTTACTGTTCTGCTGATTGATACGTTTCGATGATGCATGGCCATTTAATAAAATACGAATCTGCTTATTGATAGGCCTCCATGACTGTAAAGAGATTACTTCATTGAATGCCTTGCCACGTCAAAATGGATTGGGATTTGGGGCACATTATTTTTTTTCTTTTACTTAGAGAATAAAGTCTGTCGTGATGTTAAAGCGAATCTACTCTATTTGGTTGAAAATTGTGCTTAAAAGTGAACCAAGTTCCTCCTTTCAGCGTCCTCTGATTATCCCCTTGTTTCATATTACAGTACGGAGATTATGATCCCAAAATCCACAAGCCAGGATTCCTGTCTCAAGAGGAGCTGCTTCCTAAAAGAGTATGTTTTTAAAAAATGTATTATTTCTTTTTATAAAGTTTGAACCAGTCTGATGAAGATTAATTATATTTCTTGAATCAAATCGATGCATAAATGTTCAAAAATATTGCGTAAAACTTGCAGCACTTTGGTGCTGTGCAACACATTCCAATTTGCAGTTTTGCACATATTTGCATCATTACATATGCTTTATCTTAAAACTAAGGAACTATTGTGAAAACAAAGCTAAACCACCTAGGATTCCTCTATCTTGCTACCCTAGTGTATTAACACACCAAATCTGGACCAAATCCATCAGCCCAAAAGATATTGCGTTAACACTTAATGTTAACACGATCTTATGCGGCGGTGGCATGCGCAAAGTACATCCCCTAAAATATAAGCAAGCAAATTTTATTGCTGCTCATTCTTAATTGTGAGTAATTGAGGTAGACCAAATACACGTTGAAAAGGTACAAACAGCAGCAAAATCATCATCAGCATTTACACTATTCATGAATGGAAGATCAATTAATTGTTTGATCACAGACAGTTAGCCAAATTGACTTGTCTTTCAGTGTGCAGCACTGTCTATGGTAACACACCATTGACCTGACCCTTCCTTCGTGCAAACTCGACTCAGGTGGTGACGCTGTACCAAATGACAGCCGAGATGTGGGAGGACAGGATCGCAGCCTGCTACGCAGAACACCGTGGTCGAACCAGGTAGCACACACAACTGCCTAAGATGCTGAGGATGGATACTGCTAATGTTGTTGTTTGTGAGCTCGGTGGAAGCAGAGATCCTGATGATGATGTTGTTGCTCGTGTCCTGAGTTATTGAAGGAATGATTGGAATAACCCAGAGAGGACAAAAAGGAAGGGTTTGAAAACCCCTTTTGTTGAATAACAGAAAATATATTTTACATTAATTATGAAGACGTAAGCCCTTCAGAGGCTGTGGAAACAATCACAATATCCATCTACTCGGAGTGCATGGATTCATCTTCCGGCGCTGTCTCAATATCAGTTGGTTCTGGGCCCACTGGGGCGGATACGGGTTCTGGTGGCGAGTGGTCCTGCAGGTCAGGCTGCAGATGGAGGAGAAACCACCAGGGATGAGCCAAACTCTAGTACAAGAACAGTAATCCACGTAGTCATCGTCTGAGTATTGAATCGATCGTGACGTGCTTAGCCAGGCAGGCTTACCTGGTCTAAGACTTTGGGACGGCATTCACCCATGGGCGACCGTTCCTTTACCATGACCGTTCGTTTCCTGTAGAGCCGCACTGACGAGGTCGGACGAGGAGCAGCTGCGTCCACTGGGCCGTTCGCGGCCGCTCCGCCTCCTGTGTCGCCAATGCGCTCCTTTTGTCTCGACGACTCGTAACAGCTGGCTGGGAGGAAGTGCAAATGCTGATGATAATATTGCTGCTTTGTACGCTGGAAGGAAACTGGGGTGCTGATGTTGTTTGTGGGCAAGGAGGAAGCTGAGATGCTGATATTATTGATTGTCAGCTGGGAGGAAGTGTAGATGCTGATGATGATGATGTTTGTGAGCTGGAAGGAAACAGCTGATCATGTCTTTTGTGGGCAGGGAGGAAGCAGAGATGGAGTACCTGAAGATTGCCCAGGACCTGGACATGTATGGAGTCAATTATTTCCCCATCAGGGTGAGTGGATGAGTGTACACATCCCTCTGTTCAGCTCCTTGTAGGCGCGTATGTACGTCATACAACCTGCGCAGTTGGTGACCAACAATGTCTTATTACAGTAGACATGCTATGAACAGACGTAGCTACTGTGACGCAAGAAGCCAATGTATTTTGCTTGGTTTATACTGGACAAAATGATTGTTGAACGTTCATCACCTACCTCTTATAAGTAATGTGGACTACATTAGCGACTTGGTTTAGCTAGTGGCTACTGGTGAAGGCCATAGATCTGCAATGAAAAACCTGACCAATCAACTAATTGAAAATACTGAAGTCCCCAAATAGACGTGGCTGTCAGAGTTAAAAGACATTTTTATCTTCCTCCTCTTATTTTTATAAGCTACAGCATATTGTACAGAATATTGGGTAGACCTTAATACATCAGTGAAAATTGATTGGTACTAAAAGTAAATATTAAAATGTGTAATGCAAATATGTTTTTTCATACATTACTAAACAAAATTAACTTTCATATTTCTGCAAACCGTTTTTTTCTATAGTTAATGATTCCAGTTTGTATCCCCTGCCCACTCACACAAAACCATTCAAGTTAGAAGAAGTTAGGGGTAACTACTGTGTATTCTAGTTCAACTGTGTACACTGTGATAGAACAAGAAGGGCACGTCTCTCTTGCTGGGCGTCGACGCTCTCGGACTCCATGTCTACGAGCCTGCGAACAAACTGACGGCCAAGTGTTCCTTCCCTTGGAATGAGATCCGCAACATCTCGTACAGCGACAAGGAGGTGACTTCAATATCGTTTCTTCAATATGAACTCTTTCAGCGTTGCAGGACTTCCTACAGAAAATGCATACTTCCGATGTCAAGAGACATAGTCTTGGAATGTAGCAAATTCAAATAATTTTTCATAGAATGTAGAGATCCTCTTCATTTTTGGTGGACCTTTAAATATCCATGCACATTTTTTAGTGTTAAAACGGCTGGCACTGAAAGAGTGAAAATTAAATTTATTTGTTTTTTTTTTTTTCAATATAATCAGATGTTCTATCTGTTTGTGTGAAGTTCTTTCTCACCCAGGCTATTTAATTATGTCAGTAGAGTATGAAACAAATTAAAATTAAAGCAGATTTGGTTGTACAAACAACAAGGAGAATTGAATATGAGGTCACAGACTGTGTGTTATCTGTAGACTAAACATCTCTAAATCGCTATTCATTATTTTTCACAAAATATTAACCTTTGTGAAGGTCAGGGTATGTGCAGTGAAAACTTGTGATAGTGGATTGAATTCCCTACCAAATGATTGTTATCAAATCAGCAGACCAATAAAGTTATGCAGCTCTACACTTCAGTGTTTTTTTTTTGCATATTACCATTTTTAAAAATAATAACATCTTATTTTATTAATAATGTATTCATTTTATCAGTAATGAACTTATCTGCAGCATGAGTTTGACTGGTATTTAAGAGATTGAGTTTTTCCTTTTCTTTTTTTTTCTTTCTAGTTTGCCATCAAGCCGCTGTACAAGAAGGCCAACGTCTTCAAATTCACCTCTCCACGCCTCAGAGTCAACAAGTTGGTAAGCATTGAAATAGGCACACCTGTAATCATTAACCCTTTGCATTTCGTTCATTTTTGTGATACTGTATGTAGTGAAAGAGACACATTGCAGGCGTTCACAAGAATGCATCAACTGAATTTCTTCTGGTGATGAAAGACAACATCGAGCGTATAGTCTGATTGGTTTCGTAGCCAAAGGTGGAGTTTCTCTAGAGTGGGTTGTTAGCCCACAGCCAGATAGCCAGCTGGGGGGGGGGGGCTGCCCCCTTAGGGCCTGCTGGCCTGCCCTCGTTGCAGTTTAATGTCATGCCCAGGACACAGAGTGTAGTCCATTAATCTTTTCAAGATTGCTTGTGTGCAAAGGTGTGTTTTGGTCAATACAGTGGTGGCTATTGACAGGGGTATGAACAATGTGAACAAATTAAGCAATTTTGGTTCGCTGTAGCCAAAATCACCTGCCCACTGGTGCGAGCATGCCATAACGGATAATGACTATAAATGTAATTCCTGATGAGAGATTTACTGCATGGGAGGAAGGGCCGTGTTAAGAGGTGTGATGTCTGGTTGGGCAGATCCTCCAGCTGTGCATCGGGAACCACGATCTGTTCATGAGACGGCGACGTATGGACTCTCTGGAGGTGCAACAGATGAAGGCCCACGCCCGTGAGGAGAGAGCTCGCAAACAGGTGACCTTATAACGCACCTTATAACGCGCCTGTCGGCAGAGCCTAATCAGCCCACGCACGGGTCTCGCTCGCGCGTGCGGGTCTCGCTCGTGCACGTGCAGGTCTCGCTCGCTCTCTCTCTCTCACACACACACACGTGCACGCGCAAATGCACTCGATGGCTAGCGTGAGTGGTGGAACCACTCGTCCCCGGCACGATGACACTATCGGGAAATTATTGTGCAACCAACAGCTAAGACGATTGAGAATGTGTTTGTTATTTTGTCCAACTCTGCCGTCTAGCTTATTAGAATGCTACTACTGCTGCTACTACTACTACTACCGTGGCCACTACTGTTATTGTCTGTGGTAAAAGTACTTCATTCAGTTACATACATAAATGTAATACCATTTGTTGCAGTTTGCAGTATTCAGTAGATGAGTTAAATTTTCTTGGGCCCATTTGGAGAGGAGGGCACTGAGATTACATGGACCCTGTGGCATTTTCACTTGGAATGATAAAACGTGTAATGAATCTTCTGTGATTAAAACAAATTGTCAGGAGGAGAGACGTCGTCTGGAGCGGGAAAAGCAGAGAGAGAAACAGCTGAGAGAGGAGGCAGAGCAGGCGAGAGACGAGCTGGAGCGTAGACTGCTGCAGCTGAAAGAGGAAGCAGACCTCGCCAACCAAGCCCTGGTATGGACTGGCATATACTTTCATATAAGGACATGTGGTTAACTAAAGGTATGCAGTCATTGTCGACTGCTAAAGGGATATCCCTGAAACATGATAGAAGCATCAATGAAACCCAGAAATATTGTAGAGCCATGGTTTCTGTCGGATTCAACAGTTTCTCTCAAGGAATGGGGTCTTGTACAGGGTGCTACCCCGTGTGTTGGCAAGATTTTGTGCTATCATACTCGGAAAAAGTCTTCCTTGAAAGCCATCTTGAAAAATACTTTGTTTTATATGAAATTAAATGTATATGCCTTATCTATTGTGACTATTGTGAAAACAAAGTAAATCCATCTACCCATATTGCAGCTGTTGACCTCCCAAATCAGTTCATCAACCTACCCTAAAGTATTAATACTCCGAATCTGGGATAAATTCATTCATCCGTTCTAAAGTTGCCACGTGAACACAAAGGATCTTACGCAGCGGACACGGCAACGGCGACACACACAAAACTGTTACATCACCTATGCTTTGTGTTTTTAGAGGACATGATTAAGTCATTTGCTCACACTGAGAAGTTTGGTCAACTTTGTCCATGACAGGGATATCTGTGGGCATAATCAAACTAGAAGCACTCTGAGTGCCAATGCCAACCTCCACCAACGCCATGAGGGCAATTATACTAAAAGGATCCCCCATAAAAGTGATCCATGCTTTATA
>OMKY01252941.1:8084-18608 GCA_900302395.1 Bregmaceros cantori
CGACGCAAGCTCTTGCGACCTTTCTGCAATGTCTTCCCCCGATCGCTCCCGCCTCACTTTCACAACTAACCCTGTTAATAAAATGTAAAATGGTGCTCCCGCCGAAAAAAAAAAAAACCTCCACAGACTGACGTTACTCATGCCAATAATGTTGATACTCAAATTGGCCTAATACAATTCTTCCCCAAAGGATTAGTAGAAAGCAGAGAAGGGCAGTAACGCATTACATTTACTCCGTTACAATTTTTGTACTTTTTTTACTTGCCGAGTACATCTTTCACAAGTTACTTTCTACTTTTTCTTTTTTGTAAATTTGAGATGAAATAACTACTTTTTAATGAGATGCCAGCAATTCGTTAGTCGTTACATTAACTTTGCCTTTAGCGACACCTGTTGGGAACTGTTGGCACATATATTGGGGTCATATCTCTTTCTCTCTCTCTCTCTCTCCCTCCCTCTCTCTCTCCTCTTCCTCTCGGGCGTCCTCTCTCTCTCTCTGTCTTTCTCTCTCTTTCCTCCTCTCGGACGTGCTCTATCTCTGTCTTTCTCGCTCTCAGGCCCCTCTTGGGGGCTCTCTTGGTCTCTCTCTCGGGCTCTCTCTCTTTTATCTATTTTTTTACTGAAAGTTACTCAGTACTTTCACTACAACTTTTTTGTGAAGTACTTTTACTACTAACTTGAGTACTTTTTACTTTAACTTAAGTAATATTTTGCTGAGGTAACAATCAATACCACCAGTGACAACATCACTGGTGGTCAGGACTCAACCTACTGACCCCTAAACAGAACAACATGGGTTTGACGCTTCTGGGAAAGGATGACCCACGTTGGTGCACATTCTGCTACAAGCAGAGATAATGAAACATGATGGTTCACTGCGGACTACGAAAAAGAGAGAGCACAGGTTCCATGTGAGAAACACTGTGAAGCAATGTGATAATGAGTGCATGTGCGAGAGAATAAATATACACAAGTGATACGGAAAGATTAAATAAACACACAGTAAGGCACACACACACAACCACTCGGGAGAGAGCTTGATTCAAGTAAAGGGTGAGAAAAGCCCTTGAGATAGAACAGTGCAGGAGGGATAGAGGGAACAAAGAAAGCAAAGGACAGGTGGACGAGTGGACGCAAAGTTGTGTACACACCAGGGCTCCGAACCGGTTCAAGGAACGAAAACTAAAAGAATTTCAGGAGGAGCGGAAACGGAAAGAAAAAATTTCTTCAAATGTTCCGGAACAGAAACGGAACATATGAAATCCACGAAACCGGTTAAAAACGTTTTTTCCGTTCTCTATATATTTTAACATATCCTATGTCTGGGAGACTATTTTCGTCCACTTTCACTGTCAGTCGTCAAGCAATGCATCTGGGGCTCCATCTTGTGGACAGATGAGGAAGCGAATGTATTGACGTTAATACAGTTACACTGAAGTTTGAACATCCACCAAAATATTCTGTATAAAAACGATATCTAAACTTAACATTGCACAATATAAGGAACTTTAAGAACGAACGAAATGTCTGTGTTCCTAACCGGTTCAGGACCAATATTTTGGTGGTGGGACTGTTCCAAGAACGAAAACGTTAAATATAGACTTGCCTGAGCATACGAACGTTTTAAAAATAATTTTGTTTTCAAGCCCTGGTACACACTGGGGCTGCAACTAACGATTATTTTAATATTTGATTAGTTGCCGATTATTGAAACAATTAGTCGATTAATAGGTTGGTGTTTTTTTGCAACAAGTTCATGCTACCGGTGGAGTTGGGACTCAAGATCCAACACGTTAGAGCTGGGAGATATGTCCAAAATCCATATCATGGCTCTCACCACGGTTTTGGTATAAATTTTGGTATTTCTTTTTTTTTTTAAGTTGTCCTTTTTTGTCTCAAGCGCCACTTTCCCATTTTATTGACCACTTGTGTGAAAGTGAGATGAGAGAACAGGGACTAGCAGAAATACGCAGTACATGACCGTGAGGGGAAGCGATCTTACGGCACTGTAAATGCTGTGATCGTAAGCCACAGCAACAACACTATGTATGGGGCTGCGTTGGCGCAGTGTCTTTGGCCACGGGGCCACCCCCTTATTTTTTGATATTTCTAATATCAGTATTTATTTTAATATAGTAGTGGACAAGCAGCAATGACAATGGATAAGAGTATTTTTTCAAAATCATAATTGGTAGTCAGTTGCCATTTATTACAGAAACGTATTTAGCTTTCGAGTAGTTAATAATAAATAGTTCTTTGGTTTCATTTTTAAATGAAAAAAGTAGAGCTGGCTAGTATCTGTATTAAATACAGAAAAATACAGAATACGACAGATATGTACAGATACAGCGGGCTGGCATTTTGTCCCGGGATGAAACACACTTCCGGTGCCTTATTGTTGCCTATGCCAACACTGGTACTTGACCGAGGTCCGAGCACACAAAACACACAAAACGCACGCCAGTTCAAAATCCAACCTCTAGGTGTCAGTCTGTGACCAGTTACACATCACACCACTCACTCCGTTCATAATTTTGTATAAATATTGATGAAATACAGTCAAAATACGACTTAAAGTTACTCACAGAATGGTCACATGTTCTTCTGGACCAATGGGCTGGTTGCTTCTTCTAGTTATTCCAAAATTAAATAATGGGGTCACAGATCCGCACGAGAGCATTTGGGTGTGGAATAGCACACCACAAGTTACCACCATCCGTTTTAAATAACAGTGTAGGTGTGGGTTCCCATCGAATATACATGTTGAAAAATTGCCAAAAACACAGCGAGCTAAATGACACCGGATGTGACGTTCAGACACCGGAAGTATCCCCCAACTCTATACGTCTATAGAAAACCAAGTAAAAATGCTTTTTACAAAATCCAGTAAAATCTCCTCCTGCATAGACGAATGGCAGAACTTTGATCGCCATCATCGTGGATACGGATGGGGAGGGGGGGTGTCCCCAGGCCCCCTCTGCAATTGTACGCCTCTGAACATAAGGTTAATCCATTAGCCTTCTTCCCATGCGCTTCCAAGCGCTCCGCCGTGTTCTGTCGCCTCACCTGCCACAGCAGAGCCTCATCCATGACCGAGCGAAGAGCAGCCCCTCGTCACAACAGAGAACAGACGCCAGGGCTTGACGGGTGGGGTTGAGAGCAGACACTCACCACGCTGTCAGCACCCGAACGCAAACAGCCAATCCCCCCCCAGATCTCAGACACATTCTGTTGGCACCTGCGACCTCAATTTAAACACCCCCTGTGCCACCAACTGGCTCCATTTTGTAGTGCAGAGAAGAAATCAAAGATTATCTTTAATACTAAGATGTTTGTTACAGGTTGTGTGCATTAAATAATAGGGGACTAACTGCGTTGATTATTACATAGTGGATCCAATGAGCATGGCCCCATCCGGGCCAACACAAACATGCAGAGTCGAACGTTACTAGATTACAGTTGCAATTGACACGAGTAAGCCTGTTTCTTGTTACTTGAGTCGTGCAAATAGGAAAGGTACATGAACATATAGAATGCTCCAGGAAATCACCACATACAGATTAGCTCTGATGAGACAGTCAAACTGCATTCTCAATTAATGCTAATCAATGATCAGCGATCTGGGTTCAGATGGCTGATTGTGAAATTGTTTGACCCCGTTTATAAAAAAAGGACTGATAGAAAAAAGTACATTTAAATAGTAAATAATCAACTTCCATATTACTCAAATAAAATTTGATCAAAATCAGAATCAAGTTTTTGCCAATGATACAAAAATCACATAGTAGGATTTTCTTCTTAGTATTGGTGCACGGGCATGAGTACAGTCTTAACACAAAAAACACAGAACACAGAGCAAGTTGTGTCGAGTCCAAAGCGGCCAGCTAATGCCAACGGCAACAGAATCAATAAAAGTGAGTCTGCCATTAGGGTCGTGTATGTAGATGGGCTTAGAAAATAGCATAAGCAAATAATCTAAAAATAACACACACAAAGAATGTAGTGGATGAAGACACACTAATAAAATGTACAATAAAACTTGTCATTGCCTGTTGAGCCAGCCGTGACAACGGTTGTTCACAGTTGGTGAGAGACCGTCATTGGATGCCCAGGTACAGGCCGGCGGTCACAGCTGCCCCTCCCTCCCCAACGCTTGTCACAATCTACATAAAACGCACAGTCAGCGCACTCGCCATGAACGTCGCCTCGCACTAAAATCTGCTTGGTTACAGCCCAAGTGTGTGTGCTAGCAGTCTTCTCCCATCGTGTGTTTCACTGTCTTTGCTGCGCAACTAAAAATATTACCCTCGTAAGCATGTTTCTATGATACAGCAAAGATATTCCTGTCATTGCTATTGACAAGTTTGAATGAGTGAGCGTAATTGATGAGATTCATAAGTAGAATACTTTATTGATCCTAAAATAGAAATTATGTTCATTCAGCAGTTCTAGTACAAAATAGCATTGATAGTAATAGAGCAAAGTAGTAAATAGGTAACAAGCAACACTCTGAATACAGTACAGTACGATGCGATATGAAAAAAGTCATTGGTAACACAAAAGGCTTTGGTGGTCACCACCCATGTAAACACTTGTAATTCACACCTAATTCAACAGTGTCACTGCACAGGGGAAGAAGCTGTTCTTAAGTCTGGAGGTCTTAGCATACAGGGCTCTATAACACCTGCCTGAAGGAAAGAGAATGAAAAGGTGGTTCGCAGGATAGGTGGGATCAACAACAATAATGTTCCTAGCTCTCTTCCTAACCTTGTCGCGGCCGAGCACGGTGGGTAAAGGGGCACCAATAATTCTGCCGGCTGTTCCGATGACCCGCTGTATTGGTAGTAGCTCACAGGCCACTTACTTACTTATGCCCTTCGACCCCAATGGGGAATAAGGCATCGGTAACGTTCCTCCACCTATCACGGTCTTTAGCAGCCAGTTGTGCCGTGTTCCATGAGAGACCCATCTCCTTTAGCTCTGCCTCTACTGTTCTGCGCCAGGTGATCTTGCGTTGGCCTCGCTTCCTTTTCCCTGGGGGTGTCCATCTGAGGGCCACTTTAGGGATCCGCTCTGGGGGCATTCACAGTACGTGTCCAAGCCGTTTTAGGCGACCGTGCTTTACCTCCAAGACAATATCTCGGCAGTCAGTCGTTATGTAGCGATCGTCGTTGGAAATCTTGTTGGGCCAGAATATACGGCAGATATTTCTCAGGCAGCCATTGTGGAAGGAGCTGACCTCGTTCATGTCACACTTAGTTATGCGCCAGCACTCAAACCTGTACAGTAGCACCGGCTTGGCCAAAAAATAATTCAACAGCATCACTGCACGGGGAAAGAAACTGTCCAATGTTGCATCCTCAGCTAATGCCAATGTGTTTTACCTTCCAGGGCAGCGACGGCGAAGCTGGTCCCAGGGGGCAGCAGGGCATGTTCGGCCAGAAAGGAGACGAGGGCTCACGTGGATTCCCTGGTCTTCACGGACCCATCGGACTGCAGGTTAGCTTGTTTACTGCCACAGTTTGTGTGGTTGAAATAATAAAGGACTGAGTGTATGTCTAAACACCGAACCACACTCCCTAGAGGCCGTTGAGTGCATGTACGCTCCAGGCTTGGACGTTGATTGATTACTATGAAAGAGGGTTTGTTGAACTGGAGATCTGCGATTGGTATATGAGCTGGTGACTGATTACTCACATTCTCATTCAGAAATCACATTCTCAATTACCATTGATTTATCTTTTCAAGCTGGGTTCCAACAGCTGATGGTGCCGATTGCCGCAATGTGGGACATTTTCCACCATTGAATCTAATGGGGAGGGGAAATGTCTCACATCAGGTCAATCCACACTTGTCAAATTGTTTGACTATTCACACACTTGCGAATAGCAAATACTCTCACGCTGAACCTTGCAACCAGGAAGCACGTTTGTAGATGGTTGCTCGTTGGTGCGGCAAAGCACAAGTGCCAAAAAACCTCCTACTAGCCTGAGACACCAGCCTAATCACAACCCATTTGCAAAGACGGTCACTGGTCTATATCTCAAATTAACCTCAAATTAATCTCTCTTTCGTTCGTTCTTCTCTCTCTCTCTCTTCTATCTACATCCGTTCAATCCGGCTGCTTAGTTCATTTGTTCGCCCGCTACGGATAATTAACATAACTCGGCCACAACACATGCTAATTTATTGATGCTGCCTCAAGTCTTAATAACATTTTCTAGCCTTCCCACGTCATGCGCTCAATCACTGCCTCTCTGCCCGTCCTCCCTCTCTCTCTGCCCGTCCTCCCTCTCTCTCTGCCTCTCTCTCTCTGTCTCTCTGCCTCTCTCTCTCTGTCTCTCTCTTCACTCCGTCACTATCTGTCTGTCCTGCTCTACCTGCCTCCTCTGATGTTCTCGCCCTGTCTTTCGTTTAGTCTCTGTTCTGTCTATCGATTTATTCTGCCCACTCTTTCAACCATCCATGCATTTATCCGTACTTTCATTTCATTCAAAAGGCTGTGATTAAATTATGAAGGCATCATCAATGCTGCGCATCTTGAATCAACCTTTTTTTCCATTTTTTTTCTCTCCGCTGAACATTTACTTTCACTAATGACACCGTCAGAAATTGTTTATCCCGGGGCTGGCTGGTTAAAGACGCTGCGCAGAGAGCCAGTCCCGCACATAGTCCTGGCGCTGCGGCTTAAGACCACAGCACACTTAACGGCGTGAGATATACTGCACATCCCCTAGTCTCCGCACTCTCATCCCCCTTTCACGCTGTCAATCTTTATATATTACTTTGACATGAAGCCTATATATATATGTGTATAGGCTTATATTTATATCTATATCTACATATTTATATATATACATTTCTTCTTCCCTGATTTTACCCAAGTTGATACATACCTATCGTGCCTCTGTGTGGGCACTCTGGTTCACCTAGTATTGTCCTAACGTGGGCCACTGCCTAATGTGGGACACCTAAGCTCCAGTGGCTCTGGCTCGTACCTAAAGTATTGAATATCAATGGAATCATGATAAAAGCAAACTATGGTAATCTGTCTAACATTAAGTTAAACTGTTAGGCAACATTAGGCAAATGACTGCCCCACATAAGGAAGTTGCAAAAACGGGGGGCCAACAATTGGGCAATCCCCCCTACCAATACAAACCCAAACGGTGGTTAAAATGGAAGCAACTAAAATTGCAATTTTATTTTGTGTAACCAAACTGCAGTCATGAAACAACTCATGGAACGAGAGTGAACAGGTGAATGCAATCGAGTATATACAAAGACAGTGATTGCTTTGACGGTAATCAGCTCCCGATTACTTTAGGGCAACCAACTGCTTATATACATTGGTGTAGACACAGACGTTTCCAGTCAGGGTGGCACTTTCCCCCAGCTGCCATGCTCCTGTTGCATGCTGGGAACTCCTCCCGCCCACGTCATGTGCTCTCTCTTATCCAATCATATGTGTTGTGTGATTCTAATGCAGCAACCTCCCTTCACTCGCCACATTCACATACCAGAAAGGACAATTTTGGAAGTGGTACTTGCTTCTATATCCAAATTCATGCACAAAAATAAGAATGTTGAAATTTCGTCACACGTTTGTTAAGGGATTTCTGTTATCTGTTTCACAGCCTGTGTAAAGTCATCAAACGAAGCGGCTTGACACAGACCGTTTCAAAATACGCTTACTACAGCTCACTCGGTGGCCATTCACCCATCATCCACTTGGTTTGGCTCACTGTTTTACATTATGAAACACAGACAAAATACAACCTCAAGTTACTCACCGGGCGGTGTGGTCACATGTAAATGGAGTAAACGGAACGGGTATATTATTGAATCATGCGTTTGTGGGGCACAGATCCGCACTAGAACATTTGGGTGTGGAATAGCACACCCCAAGTTAGTCGTGTGCTCTCACTATAAAGTGGAGAAATAAGTCAGAACACATCGACGTGACTGGCTTCAGAAGTCGTATTCGAGAAGGATAAGAATTTTACCTTCCCGCCAAACTCGTTCACCCCTAGGCCCATGCAGGGCTTGAAAACAAAATTATTTTTCAAAAGTTCTGTTCCGAGCGGTTCAGGCAGGCCTATGTTTAACGTTCTCGGAACCGTTCCGCCACCAAAATATCGGTCCGGAACCGGTTCGGAGTGCAAAAATTTTGTTCTTAAAGTTCCTTATCTTATGCAGTTTAGATATAGTTCAGTAAAAATTCAGTAAATTTCCGTTCGTTTTCGGTTTTCGTTCCTTGAGCCGGTTCGGAGCTCTGGGCCCATGGGGCTAAGCTGTGCTAACCAAGTACCATTGCCGGTGGAGTGATTCGGCCAACATATTCCACAATGAATTTTGAGTGGCGATTTCCTCCGAGGAAGCCCTCACAACCCTCTCTGGTGGCTACATGGTAATTACCTCATCCCATTTCAGAGGGCAGAGACTCCTTCTCCTCCTGCCTGGGTTGGAAATAGCAGCTGAAGTATGTTATTTCAAAGCCAAGCCGCCATCAGACCATCCTTGGTGGGGGGGCTCAAATTGGCCTTTGACGGTCTATCGACTCCCCCTCCGCAAACTGGAGCTTGCTGCTTGGTAACCAGTCTGCTCTTCATGCAGAACTAAGAGCACAAAACAAACATGGCAACTATGTCCTGTCACTAGAGAGTGCTACCACTAGTTATAAGCAGGGCTTTGAACCGGTTCAAGGAACGAAAACGAAAACTGGGAACTTTTTGTATTTTCCTGGGAACAGAAACAAAACCGGAAACGCTATTATTTTTTATGTTCCGGAACAGGAACAGTTATTTAAAAAGAATGGTAACCGGTTAATACCGTTTTTATTTTGTTCCTAAGAGGAGTGCACTTTTAAATAAATTGAATAAATATTTATAAAATCTACGATGCAGTAGTGAAGTATGAAGCGTTGCGGTTCTCTGTAGCGAGTTGTTGTGGGTTCGCCACACACGACACACAACAAGACCTCGGCTAAAGAGCGTAACCAGCGGGCAGCAGCGGGCAGCAGCGGGTTTCTGTAGCGAGTCGTTGTGGGTTCGCCCCAACACATATCATATTGCATTAAATAGTCGACAGGAACAAAATTAAACGTTCGGGGAACAATATTTTTTTTGTTCTAACCAGTTTAGGAACGTCAATTTATTGTTGGAACTCATACTCAAAATAACTTGGAAACGTTATAATTCTGTTTCTGTTCAGAACGATATGGGCTTGCAAATAGATATCACGGTATACCATGCAGGTCACCTCGGTATTGGTTTATTTTAACCAATGGTACATCCAGCAAAAGTGGCAAGCTGCCCGGCTAGAGCCAGAGAGTAACAAGGGAATTATCCCCGCGTCCGTCGAGGCTGCTGATACACCAGGAAATTTGCACGGGCCGACGCATATTTTAATCAATACCCAAATGTGTTTGTAGAGGGGGCCTGTCGATTTCTGGCCAGGAAAGTCTAGCAGCATGTTAGCGTGCCTTGTGAAGTCAATTATGGGTCACATAATGACTCACCCCCATTCCAACCACTCAGGTACACAAGGTACCCTAAAAATTCCGTCACAAAAACGCACCGCACCCAACCTCCTATACCTATGGGGCAGAACAACACAGTTTTCACAGTTTGTGGGAGGGCGGAAATCTTGAAGACTTGAAGTACTTGCTAATTCGCTGAGATTGACGATCCAAGGTCAGTCCTGGACATCCAGGAAGAGGACATCCACGAAATAGTTCTTCGGTAAAACACCTTGCTAGACGGGTGACAAACTGGAGACTGACTGGCGCGTCTTCAGGTGCGCGGACCCTGGCGAGACTTAACTAATAGGGGGATTCTACGAAAACGCTCTCGCACGACAGTGTTATTTCAAAGTGAAGCCACGTCAGCCTATTCTTGGTGGGAGGCTGAACTTGGCCTTGATGCCCTATCGACGACTAAAGCCTGCCGCTCGGTAACCAGTCGCTCTTTATCCACAACTAAATTGCTATCGCCGCCTGTAGAACGGGGCTGACATTAACACAAACAACATCGACTGGGAACACACACACACAACACACACACACAACATGAAGACACACAGCCATGCATCAATACCAATCTAGGGTTCATTGACTCGCCCATATTGATATTTCCCTAATAGCTATTAGTGCCGCATGCAATTACTATTCAATTATTAAGGTAATGGCAATCGAATGTTGAGTTTGGTATGCAGCCGGTAATGGCTTCTATATTGGATTTGCCTGTGCGCGACAACGCTCCGTCCACGTCCATTGCATACATTGTCAGCGATTACATCATCGCCATTACCTCTCCTTAGGAGGTTTACGTTTGTGTCTCCATTATTTACTCTCGGCTGATTAACTATTTCATTGGCAAATGAAACCAAAAGGCACACACACACACACACATATATATATATATATATATATATATATATATATATATATATATATATATATATAAAATATATATATATATATACACACACACACACACACACACACACTTTATACACAGACAC
>OMKY01252957.1:0-15456 GCA_900302395.1 Bregmaceros cantori
AGCATACTTTTGAAGCTTAACTTCTTTGATGTTGTATAAACAGTTTAAATACCAACCGTTTTCCCACAAATTGCCCTGATGTTCGACTACACAACACAATCTCTTTACAAATCATCATCTGCAAATAACAGCTTATACTATACAGAAGAGGAACTCGGCTTTCTGGGGAAATTGCATTGCCAACCTTATCATTTATGCTACTGTATGCATGGGGTGTAGGCCTGTTTGATATGTTGACATGTTACGTGTGCTGATTCTATGCCGATGCCACTTTATAACATTTGTACTGCTTTTCTATCTTTTTGTGTTCTTGAATCTTATTGTGATCTTGAATTCTAATAGTTTAACTGCCAGTTTCATTGTAAGAATTCCTGCAACAATACACAACACAGCTTGATTTCAAACTCTCTCAGTGTCAACACATTTTCACATTAAGAAATGTGCACAAGTATTGACAAAATATTCCACAGAAACTGTGTCAAAACAGCATCTTAAAATATGGAATTAAAATCTTAAAATATTTCCATTTTGAGAATTGTATGTATGTATGTATGTATGTATGTATGTTTTGTATGATCTCTATATTTTTGGCAATGAAATAATAATACAGCCGTCACATAGACAATGCAAAGAACAAGCACACACATGCATTTGTATAAAAATATCTTTATTGAGAAAGATGAACATTTTATTATTCAAAATAAAACATAAAAAATATAACCTGTTGAGATTTCTGCAAAAATAACAATCCCAACTTACACAAAGCTTGCATATTCATTATAGGCTTGGTATGTGACACCATGTGCTATTTAAAAAAAACATTCATTTTTATGATACAATATTACATGGGTCTTCACAAGTTGATGTCAAACCAGCATCACTGGGGCAATTAGAATTGAAAATCTGCGACCAGTTGGGGAGTAACAGACTGCAAATAGTCATTACCATGATCTGATTACAAACATATATATTAATGGCACCCCTTGTTACATTTGTTTACATGCAGAACTACAATCAGTTATAACTTCGTCGTCACTTCTGACATTCACATTTCAATTGTATTTGCAGCAGAACCCCTTTTCACAACTTCTTCATGACACACCACCAACATTTATAATACCCCACAAGGTACGCATGCACACGCACACACACACACACACGCGCGCAAAACAAAAAACTTTACTTTGATTTCCTTAAACAAACCCTTCAAAGTCACTGAAAATAATCAAAAACCTGGTAATGGCATTATGCTTCTCACTACAATTCTCTATTATGAAATTGTAACTGTAATCAATTACTTTTAAAATGTAATATGCCCAAGCTTGTCCACGAAATATGCTGAGTTAAGCAGATTTTCAATCCTAATTTATTACATTATTGCATAGAACAAAAAGCCTTAGAATTGTAACTCTCAACATAATGCACACGGTGTAATCCATAGTAACACCGGCTTAATCAACAATTCACAAAGAATTGCTACCCAACACATCACTGTGCATTACTAAATAACTAAAAGATAAACAAGGTATTTCTAAGCTGTGCTTAACATTAACCACTGAGCTCCCATCACATCTTACAGCAACAAAAACAGAGTTAAGTAGCACTAAAATACTCGCAAACGTAACAGTCCTACCATGGTTTTTTCCAGCTATGTGTCACTCATCAGCTGATTGGTCCTGCTGAGGAGCTGCGCTACTTGGAATCAGTTGGGTTTGGAAAATGGTTGAAACAAGTCTGTGTTATTACATAGATTTGTCCCAAGTACTTTCTTACAAGACTGATCACCCATTTAAGCCTCGTGAATTACGCCCACAATGTTTTAGACATTAAAACACGTCAAAGATTCAACATCATGGCTTATTCTATTGAGCCTAATCAAGTGAGTGGGTAAACTAACGGTTATGCTAGCTAATACTTGGACATGCCATAAGAAACCAGTTAGTGTTAACTGGTGGTTTAGTAATGTATTAGGTAGAAATCTTCTACAGCTGCAGAAATTGTTTGCATTCTGTAAAAAAAAAATTGCATATTTGTCCACTGGTGCATCTTCTAAGAAATAAGGACACTGGCAGTATCTTAAAACCATCTCCAGCTGCTGAGACCGCTGTTTTCGCAGTCATTCGTTCTAAGAAAAGGTTACATTTGATTAATAATGAAATGGGAGTTAAATGTGATGAGCATTAACCAATATGATGATCATGATGATGATGATGATGATGATGATAAATGTGTTATAATCACAATCAATCCGTACAATAACATTACACATGTCAAGTTATGTTGAGATACAACAAAGCAGACTTGAAACAGGCTTAATCCTGATTTCGATGTGAAGTGAAATTCTACTCAGATTTGGGTCACATACAAATCAGAATTGAGCCTCGCGACCAGCAGTGTGAATGAGGCCATTGTCTGCTTTTAGTATACACCCAGGGCAATAACAAAAGCATAACAGTATCAGAAGCAACAGTAGTAACAACAAGTCACTGCAGCAGCAACAAAAAACAACCTGCTTGATAATAGCAACAATAATAGAGAAAAGCTGTTGTTTATGTAGCGCTATATTGAGTTTGTTTGCTAGATAGCATTTTGCATTACATAAACAATTCAATAGTATAGCAATATTGTACAGTGCATTGTCTCCTCTTAACAACAGTACTGGTAAATATGATTTCTTGCAAATCTAGAGACCACACGTTTTGCTTCTGTCTATGCATTGTGAACAGGTGTCCATCTTTGATTGTATACCATTCAGCAAGCCAGAAGGATTAGAGCAGCTTTTTAAAAATATTTTCTTTAGATTTATTGTTACTTTTTTTGACTCGTCATTTCCTGCATAATTAGTGAGATAGATATATCACATGATGAATGCAAGTTTGATAGCACAGCACGCCTCATATCGATATCGTTGTCGCTGGAGTCAGAGTCAGTTATGCTTTTTTCTGGAGTTGGCAATACAAAATAACGAGGGTGAGAGAGACGAAGCAAAGGAAAATGAGAGGTAGAAAGTATGAAAAAAACAAATGCTAAGTTGAACTCAATAGGGTGAGCACCTGTTCACAGGTAGAACCAAAACACGGTCAGATGTACGACTCTGTGATGCTGGCTGGAGTTAAGCACCCTGGCCACCGCCTATTGCAGTATGGATAAACACGCAGACATTTCCCGGTTAACGCAAACTAAATAAAGTGCTGGGTTTTTTTTTAGAGCAATCGCTCTGCATCCTCTGTTCCCACTATCATGTAACACAGAGAATCTCATAGGAACTTACACATTCAAGGAATCCTCATTGTTTCATTATCTTTCTGTGCAGCTGTCTGAAGTCCATTTGTTTTCCGCACTTCTACTTTGTCTACCACCAACAAAATAGAAGTAGAAATTAAGTAAATTACAAAACCCAAATTGCTAGATTTTCCATTTGGGGCTTTCTAGCAAGACATCTTACAAGTAAAAAAAATATATAGATAAACTTCATTGTCTTTGGATAGATTTGTGATAATATCAAATATTATTCATGAGGAAATTAGGGAAACAACTGTGTTGACTATTTTCCTTCCGCTTCATCAAGCGGACCATGACATCAGAGGAGGAGTTTAATTTGTACCTGGTTGGACCTGGATGGACCTGGGGCCTATCACATTTTGAAAAGAAATTTTAAGGCACAATTCAAATAGCACCAGAACATTCTAAAGTATGCTCCGATGAATGTGCAAGTAGTGGGCTGGACCTCCGGGCTTTCCACTCCCAGGAATGGCTATATTTAAACCTGAATCATCCTGCATCTCTGATATGACTCATTTCATGAAGCATCAAATTGTGCAAAATCACAACCTTTATATCCCTTATAAGTTCATTCATTTCTCTGAGGGCATTGGAAAATACATACATGTATGCATTCTATAGGATCCCTTGATAATAAAATGAACTGTATATACATTATAGTATATTAAGGAATTATTTCCCATTAAATCTCCATTAAACCTCCCAATCATCAAATAATTTACTCATCAATTTCCACATTTAAAGGCAATTTAAAATACATCAATAGTGTGAAGATGAAAGGAGCATTTTAAATGCTTTAGGGCTTTTTTTTTTATAGAGATTGAGGACATAACATATCAGATTCAGGTAACAGAGAGGAACAAGAATTGAAGAATTGAGTCACTACAGGGGTGCAGTGTGAATCAAGCCTCGTGTTCCTTGAATGCAAACAAAATAATACGGTCACATCATCACACAGTGACAATGTGGTCAGCATCTTTGGATCATTGTGAAATTCACAGATGTATTATCAAGTACGATGGTCGCACCAGGCACGGATCTCTGTCTGTTCTCCTGTGCCTTACGACCGGTGTGATGTGAAACATGACGCAGGAATGGGAGCGTTCCATCTTGATGATGGAACGTTTCACAAGAGGCCGTTGGAATCCATCTTAACTTCTGTGGCTTCCAGCATAGCCTTGAACCTGGAGCCATCTCTACTCAGTAGGGCTGCTGGGGTGTCAAACTCCACAATCTGAGAAGGAAAAAACAAGGTTTCTTCACAAAAAGTGTGTGCTTATAGGGTGGAATTCCCTAAAGTGGGCCACTGCCTAATAGTGGCTCTGGCTCTCGTTGCAAATGAAAAGGAAAATAAAATGATATTACTCTAGCGCCCCATATCCCTGCAAAATAGGGCCCACATTAGGGCAATCCACCCTATGCAGAACAATTACAGAAGATAAAACCATTGCCTGCCAAATACAAGAGTTTCAAAATGGGTGTGGCAGGCAAAGAGGTAAAAGACTAGCGAGAATAGCGAATGTCTTCTTCCAGAAAGTAACAAACTTCCTTTTTTTTTAGCTGTTTTTCCACTTATTTACTGAACGGATTAGTCAGAACCTGGTTTGAAGAGATTGGGACGAGGGAGTGATATGATCCTCACCCACAACGTCATTACTATGAATGAGGGCGGTCAGCGGCAGCGTCTTTAACCTTCGCCATCAACAAACCTCTTCTGTTGTTCTTAGCCAGAGATGGCAAATCCAGTTCCAGAAAGTAAAAGTCCTGCCATGTTTTGGCTTCTACCTGTGCACTGCAAATAGCAGCTGCTCCTTATTAGAGTAGCTCTTCATTTGGGGTGATCTGCTAATCAGTGACACCTGCTTGCAGTGCACTTCTATGCTGGGTAGAAGCCAAAATGTGGCAGGACTTTTACTTTCTGGAGCTGGATTTGCCATCTCTGTTCTTAGCTGTTACGTTTTGTACAACATAGTTGGTGGACTTTCAAATGACCTATGTCTGAGTACGTACACATAGCAGGGTAACACAAGATTTTACTTACTTCATTTTCACATTTTATTGCAAGCGACGGAGAGCCATTTTGTTTCCAAAATGGTATATAAAAGAAACACATTCAGCACTTTCCATAACAAATCTGCAAGCTCAGGTGCTAAATGATAAAGACTTCACTGTACCAATGAGCAGATTCCATAGGAATTTGGAACAGTATTATCCAATGCAGCTAAATAAATAGTGACTATTTAAGATCACATTTACAGATGCAAATTTGAGATTACATTGACTTTTGTAAATAAAAAATTGAAATGAAGAAATTCAAAATCATTGGGTAACAGGATTGAGCTACTGATGACCAGGGCTTGAAAACAAAATTATTTTTAAAACGCTCCGTTCCGAACGGTTCAGGTAGGTCTATATTTAACGTTTTCATTCTCGGAACCGTTCCACCACCAAAATATTGTTCCTGAACTGGTTCGGAACACAAACATTTCGTTCGTTCTTAAAGTTCCTCATATTGTGCAATGTAAAGTTTAGATATAGTTTACACAAAATATATTTGGTGGGCTTTCAAACTCCGAAGCAACTGTATTAACGCCATTACGTTCACTTCCTCGTCTGTCCACAAGATGGAGCCCCAGATGCATGGGGCTTGACAACTGACAGTGAAAGTGGACCGAAATACTCTCCTAGATATACGATATGCTAGAATATATAGAGAACGCTCATAGTAAAATTCCGTAAAATTCTGTTAGTTTTCGTTTTCCGTTTTCGTTCCTTGAACCGGTTCGGAGCCCTGCTGATGACTCTCTATTTTGAGTTATGAAATTCGACTTCCCAATGCTGCCAGAGATCAACAAGTGCACTAGCAACGTCAAAACATCAAAGACAACAAATATTCAGTTCAACAGTTCAAATCATCAAACAGGAAAGAACCTGGTTGAGTGCCGGGCATGTGTGCAAACACCTGTCTAATCTGCCTCCAAACCTAAACACCTCAGCAGCAGCACAGCCGTCGGGCCCGCTGTAGCAGATGTTGACGAACGCCAGCGGAATCGTGTTTGAATTTCTCTGCAGGTTGGCGAGGACGCGACGTGGCGCGCGGGTGTGGGCGAGTCGAGAGAAAAGCGATGCGAGTCCGCTTTGTCTCCGCCATTATCAAAAGGGACCAAGCACTGCTGCCAGTCTTGGCGACGGTTGCATCGCCAAATGCTTTTCAGTTTTGGCAGCTCGCCGGTAGAATTGAAAACAATCCAAGGTTGTGCTTTGCATATTCACGTCTGCACTCTGCAGTCGATGCATGTCACTGCTGTTGTTATGAACGCCAAGGCTCTAAATTGTAAGAAGTGTGTTTAATTTATAAAAAGAAAACACTCAGAGCTTGCAAATCTTAGTAGTGGTACAAAAACATAGTACTGTTGGGCGCGTTGGCCGAGTGGTTATGGACACCGCACCTAACGAGACCCCATTCATGTTAGTGGCACTGCGTCTACCGCAGCGTCCGCAGTGTCGCGAGTTTGATTACGCTCGTCGACTACGCTCGTCGACTTGTCTGCAATGTCTACCCCCGATCTCTTCAACCCAGTTTCCGACTAATCCTATTCAATAAAGATGGAAAAACGGCGCTGACATGGTACTGTTAGTGCTAGCAGTATGTGTGGTAACCCATTATCAATGCAAGTGTTCGTAGAGTAGCGCGATTGCTAGTGATGCCACCGCCGAACATGACAACTACATTTCCCAGCGGCCCCTGGACCCGGAAGTCTAGTCACGTGACCGCACAGCGATCTATCGGTAAGTTGGTGATTAAGTATGATTATTTTACTTATAGGCTTCAGAAATGCACCAAAACCTAATCACGTCTTTCTTTCTTTCTTTCTTATTTTCTCTGAAAAATACATTTTTAAAAATGTCTTTTTTGTTATTATTTGGGTGCAAGCACCATTTTTCATTCTTTATTGAGCGAGATAGTGACAAGGTTACATCGGAAACTGGGATGAAGAGTCGGGGGAGACATTACAGAAACGTCAGAGAGGCGTGCTGCCCAGTACGCACGCCAGTTCAAAATCCGACCACTAGGTGTCATTCTGTGACCAGTTACACATCACACCACTCGCTCCGTTCATAATTTTGTATAAATATTGATGAAATACAGTCAAAATCCGACTTAAAGTTACTCACCGAGTGGTCACATGTTCTTCTGGACCAATAGGCTGGCTGCTTCTACTAGTTTTTCCAAAAGGAATGAGAAAATGGAACGAGTTGCACTGATTATTAAATCATGCGTTTGTGGGTCACAGATCCGCACGAGAGCATTTGGGTGTTGAATAGCACACCGCAAGTTACCACCATCCGTTTTAAATAACCCTGTAGGTGTGTGTTCCCACCGAATATACATGTTGAAAAATTGCCAAAAACACAGCGAACTAAATGACACCGGACGTGACGTTCAGACACCGGAAGTATCCCCCAAACTCGTCTATTGTCCAGAACATATAGTAGACGACCTATTCAGGAGTTCCACAGAAAAAAGCAGGAACCTGAACTGCTCACCTGTCCATTGTCCATCACCATGACTCTGTTACAGCCCATGACAGTGTTGAGGCGGTGAGCTATGACCAGCATCGTGCAGCCAGTGAACCAACAGCGGATGGTCTTCTGGATCAGGCGGTCGGTCTCACCGTCGATGGCGGCTGTGGCTTCATCAAGCAGCAGGATCTGAGCAGCATATAGTTACACTATTATAGAAAATCTGGAGAGACAATGCCGAAGAAGCTTGTTCACAGAGAGCACACAATTAAAAGGTGCTAAATATTTCCATATAAATATATACTCTTGTAAAATACCCAAAAATACCTGTACTGTCTTTATTTATAAAGACAGATATAGGGGCACGAGGGAAGCACAGCAGACACAGAAATGACGAGTAAAAACAGATAGTTTTACCACGTTTTAATCATATTAATATATTTAAAGGAAAATGCTTTGTAGGATTACTTGATTGTATCACTTGACTTACACTAGGTTCTAGGTATCGAAACGGCCATTTGACATTATAAAACAAGCATTGGCTTATAAAAGTTCATAATGCAGTGACGCACTTAGCCACGCGGGGGCAGTGTGGCGTTGCCGAACTGCCGAAGGCAACCAGACAGTCCCGTCGTCGCCCCCATCCCCGCACGGCGCGTCTATCTTTCTCCATCATGGCCCAAGTCCCCATCCCCCGGGGGTGGGGACTTCAAAATATGCCATCACTGTGAACTAAACTTGATATCAAGCACTCATTATCAACCTATCACTTTATTTCCCCCGACGGGAGAGTGTGAAGGCAGATGTGATATTTATCCGTGCAAGAGAAAAGCACAACCCGAAATGAAAAATTGTGAGAGGGATTGTTCTCTATTGAGGAAACGCAATTATGAACACAATTATTGTAATTATTGTTAATTGTCATTTTTAAGAATGTATAGAATGTTAAAGCCGATTCCCAAACATTGCGCGCGCACAAGTCAAGCAAGAACATCCGAAAACAGTTACAATCACCTCCAAACACCTGCTTTTTATGCTTAATTAAAGGGCAACAACGCCGGAAATAGTAAAATATGTCCCTCATCCGATACGTACTGTATACCTATCTTGCCTCTGTGCGTGCATTCACTCTGGCGCACAGCAGCACAGAGTGATCACACTTTTTCTTAGGCTCTGCTTAGCCCAATGGACCCAAACGGGTTCAACTTTGGTCTTGCAACGACTCACATTCCCGATTTAAATATTGGAAAAATATTGGAAAAATATTGGACGATTTGTTGGTTCTGGCTCGCCAAGCTAATACTCCACTATTTCACCATGATCGTTGGAGGTAGCCTGTTCAGGAGCAGGAGAGTATGGGTACAGAGATCAGGATTAATGGCTAGAAAGAAAATAGGACACTTCAAAGGCTGTGTCCGAAATCGCTCCCTATCCCCCATATAGTGCACTATATGGGGCACACGCCATTTGGTAGGCGTGTCCGAATTCTCCATGTACCCTATATAGTGCACTGAAAGTTTCCCACAATGCACCGCAAAAAGTAGCGAGCATCGGATGTACCCTAGACCCATAATGCACTGCGAGACGTTTTAAAAAGGACCTAAACTCCCAAAAAGTGGCACGGCGGTAGTAAATAGCGACCGACTGCGACAAATAGTTATAAATGTAAGTACTTCTGACTTTTTGTGATGATTGTTGAATATTATAATTATATTTTTTCATAATTATATTTTATAATAATTTTGACAGCGCCTACTCTAGTATCCGAAATCTTGGCCGTTGCTGTTGAGTGCACCATAAGTGAGTGCACTGGTTCCACTGCACCCATAGGGAGCTGGACTATTCGGGACTATCCGCTTAAATTGTGTCTCCATGACGCCGGCACCATGGAACCGGTAGAATTTTTCGGGCCTCCTCGAGAGGTAGTCCCAGGGGTCCCGTCCCTGTCACTCGCGGCCTGCGAGTTGTAGGGCCACTGATTGGTCAGCCACTGCTTCGAATTGATTGGGCGATGCAAATACGTGGCTCTCTCGCTCGCATTCTCTCTCTCTCTCTCTCGCTCTCTCTCTCGCTCTCTCTCTCTCTCTCTCTCTCTCTCTCTCTCTCTCTCTCTCCCCCTCACATCTCTCTCTCTCCTCCCTCTCTCTCTCCCCGTCATATCTCTCTCTCTCTCTCTCTCTCTCCCCCTGACACACGACTGACAAAATGTATTTGCAGCATCCACAATAATGCATCCACAATAATGCACAGACCCTTCGCACGGTAGCCGTTTGTGTGTGTGTGTGTGTCTCCCTATACACTGCGTATTTTTCTCTCTCCACCTCTCTCTCGCGCGTGAGTGGCGTGTACATTTAAATAGGAATTGCCGCCACCCAGATCGGCGACGCCCACGCGGCGGGGGGCGGGGATTTGGGGGTGCAGACCCCTTCCGTGGAGACACGTACATAGTGCCGTGTTCCCATTGTAAGCGAAACATTTCGTTTCTTAGAGTTCGCCGTGGAGAAGTGGCTTAAGGGTCTTTGATGGTATAAGCCCCTGGTGTGGCCACTTCCTAGCGCAACACCATCCAGAGGTGGTAGATAACCACTGCAGGTTTCCTAACTCATTAACATGAAGTAACAGTGAACAGCAGAGTACCTTGCTATGTCTGAGCAGTGATCGGGCCACACACAGCAGCTGTCGCTCGCCAACCGATAGGTTCTCTCCATTCTCCGTCACCTCGGAATGAAGTGAGTGTGGCATCTGGCTCACCTGGGTACGCATAGACATGCACAGTGCCAGAGTTAGGTTCTGCTCGGGGCGTGTGCAAGCATTTGCATTCCCGATGAGTCTAACGTGAGTGAGGCTTCGTATGTTGATGCATGTTACGTGTTAGGAAGAACCAAATTTGACTAGATTCCAAGTTGACAAGATTCATCTCGTAATAGTTGCTCATTGTACGAAAGTGGAGTATTCTTTAAAACGCAAAAATATCCAACAGATTAGCCGATCAATCGTTTCAATAATCAACAACTAATAAACATTAATTGCGCCCCATACATGCATGTATTCATAGTACTTGCTTCATACAAAGCTTCATTTGCCCTACTAGGCCACCTACTGGCCAAAAAACGAGAATAGGAAAAAAAGATCATAATGATATTAGTGGTCTGTAGGTTTGGGAAAAGATTACTCTTGGAGAAGAAAAGTATACTCATAATATAGCCTGAAACCTTTAATTAAATGTAATTAAATTACAACATGCCAGCTCCATGAAATGAAATGATACAAACCACTGTTGCAATCAAAGCAAGAATATGACAGAATGCAGGGGAACTTCCATTGTGTTTCCCTGCTTTCTTTCGAACCAGTCACCTACAGGTCTGATATGCTCTTCAATACATGCTTTGCGGAATACTTCCACTTTGCCATCACACAGTGAATTGTGTGCGGTGTGTAGTATTTCGAAAAATATTATTTTATAATATATATTTCGCTATTTGGGGACCTAAGAACAGGTTTTTTTCCCAATAGGTTTGTTCTGAGAGAAACGGAATTATAACGTTTCCGAAGTTCCATCAAATAAATTGACATTCTAAACCGGTTAGAACATAAACATATTGTTCACGGAACGGTTCATTTTGTTCCTGTGAACTGTTTAATGCAATGTAATATTTGTCGACACGAATACACAATGACTTGCTACAGAGACCCGCTGCTGCCTGCTGGTGGCACTCTACTGCCGAGGGGGCTGGGAGGGGGAAGGTGCACAACTATGGGACAGACTGCGCTGCGTTTCTGCGAAAACCTTGAGGAATGAAATAAAAGCAGTATTAACCGGTTACCATTATTTTATTATGTTCCTGTTCCAGAAGGTAAAAAACAAAAACGTTTCCGGTTTCGTTCCCTGGAAAATACAAAAAGTTCCCGGTTTTCGTTTTCGTCCCTTGAACCAAGGACATATCCTTCTAAGAGGCCCAGATGTCTGGAAACACCCCTGTCCACCCGCCATCCATTTCATGTCTGTTCTACCAACCTACCATGTCTTTGATGTGAGTCTTCTCCAGTGCATCCCATATCTGTTCGTCGCTGTATTGACCCCACGGGTCCAGATTGCTCCTGTTTCAGGGAAAGAAAACAAAATCCTTTAAAACGGAAAATCAATAAAGAAAGTTAGTGGTGGAAAGTTAGCGGTTGTCATTTGGAAACCCCAGGTACGTATTGATTGTGGGTAGAAGGCATCGTTTTAAAAATAAGTCAGCGCTGGCAAAGTGCCCTTCCATGCCCCTCGATGTGTGTGCATAATAGGCAGAGATGGCAAGTAACGAAGTACAAATACTCAAGTACTGTACTCAAGTAAAATGTTCAAGTATCTGTACTTTTAGAAGTACATTTTTCTGTGATTACTTTTAACTCGTAGTGAGTACATTTTTAACAAAAATATCTGTACTTCTACTCCTTACTTTTACCATAACAGGCTCGTTACTTTTTTTTTTTTGCATTGACAGGGTTGGATAACGTCTATAATATTAGTCAGTAGGGGGCGCTGATGTACCGAGTACAGTCCCAGTTAATACGTGGATTTCATTTAGTCCCGAGATATAAGATACATTAGGCTAGTTGTTAATTTATTCAAGCAATAACATTGACAAACTAACATTGAAAAAATGCATTTTACATACAATTTTATTTGTAGTACTTTGTACTTTATACTTTCAAAAATACTTTTGAGTATATTTTAGAGCAAGTACTTTTTACTTTCAAAAATACATTTCTGAGCCTATACTTTTTACTTTACTTGAGTAGCTATTTGGATCAGTACTTTGTAGTCTTACTCGGGTTGTTTTTTTACAAATGTATTTTACTCTTACTCAAGTAAGAAACGGTCCCGGTACTTTTGCCACCTCCGTCAATATATCGTCTTACATGCATCGTGCTGGTGTGAGCGACCAAATCGTTGCGTCAAGTTGCATCGGTCTGAAGTGGCCTTAGGGTCTCAATAATGTAGTAGGGCAACTTCTGCAAGTTCATGTTCGCTATTTTATATTTGTATGTTGTTGGTTTTTTTATCCTCTACACATTCATCACCTACTACCTTTTTATCTGTTACAAGTCTCCCGGAGCAGGCGGACGAACGGGGCGAGTCGTCCGTGGACCGCACATCACCATGTGCTCCACCATCGGCCGCGGAGCTCCCATCGCCCCCAGCTGCCGGTCGTCTCCGGTCATCAGTCCGCCTCCTTATAAGGCCACTCCCGACCCCGGAGAGACGCAGCCCCATGACCTCTGAGCAGCGGACGATTCCGACCGCATGGACGAGTCGTGACTTTGTGTTTCCTTTGTATTGTTTTCTGCCTTAAACATAATAATAATTGAATAAAGGGGTTTTAAAGCCTTTGTTTTGTCTCTCTGGTGACATTATGCTAGCAAATAAAAGAAATGAAAATGAAGTAATTAGGAGCGAATCTCCAATATCTAAGTTTCAGCAGTGAGTGGTGCTTTTTGGTTCTTTCCCAACCGGGAAACAGAGTTTCCACACGGAGCAATTTGACATTTGATTTAATCTGCATAATTCTACATTTATGAAGATGGCATTTACCCAGCATTAGTTAGCAGGCATCGGTAGAAGTAGGGTCTTCTGCACACTCTCAAGCACACTCCAAAACAAGGCTGCGATCGGGATTCTTTGTGACGATGTTAGCATATGTCATTCAGTGTTGAAAGCACCGCCCTCTGGTAAAAGTTATGACCTATGATTCTATGAACCCCTCAGAATATGAACTTTTTTCACTAGACGATTCTGATATGCACCTCTACCAGGTCACCCAGGGATCACAGCTGATGACTTTAGTATAAGCCCTTGAACTGTGCATGGAGGGAATATTCAGTGCGCCATCTGGCTCTCTGTAATAGCCTTACTTGTATTCAGTGTTTTAAAAATCGTATATGGCTCTCGTGAAAAATGATACGTATGGCTCTCTCCACCATGTAAGGTTCCTGATCCTAGCTCATAAACGGAGACACTACATATATTCTGTGTATGGACCATATAGGCTTTGCCGATATCATTAGCTTTACAAAATGCTGGAAATATCAATGGAATGCTATTGGAAATTCTACTTTAAAACCAGGGCTTTGAACCAATATTTTTTGCCAAGCGGTTCGTTCCGAACAGAAACAGAATTTTATCGTTTCCGGTTATGTGTTCCACCAATAAATTGACGTTCCTGAACCGGTTAGAACAAAAAAATATTGTTCCCAGAACGGTTCATGTCGTCACCTGTTTAATGCTATCTAATATATGTTGCGTCGAACCCGCTGTCGACTCGCTCCAGAGGCCCGATGGTAGCCGGGGTCTCGTTGCGTGTCGGGGCGAACCCACAACAACACGCCGTAGTGTTGTTGTGGTGTGTCCTTTTATTTCTGAAGCTATCCCCAAGTGTACTCCTTTGAGGAACAAAATAAAACACTTTTTAAATAAGTGTTCCTGTATTAATATTATTATTTAAAAAATAATAACCGTTTCCAGTTTCGTTTCTGTTCCCTGGAAAATACTAAAAGTTCCCGGGTTTCGTTCCTTGAACCGGTTCAAAGCCTGTTTTAAGCTAAGTTAAGAATCTGTGTGAGACTCGGCACACCGACTACAGAGTTCATATTGGGAAAAGGCCCGCTGGCAATCACTGGCAGCGTGCACACAAGGTCATGGGTCACCACTTTCTATTTGTGAAATGTGTGAAAGCAGAAGTAACAATAAGCTTATCAGAGATGGCAAGTAACCAAGTACAAATACTCAAGTACTGTACTTAAGTAGTTTTTTCATGTATCTGTACTTTTTAGAAGTACTTTTTTCTCTGATGACTTTTTACTTGAACTGAGTAGATTTTGAGTACATTTTAGAGCCTGTACTTTTTACTTTCAAAAATACTTTTTGAGCATATTTCAGAGCCTGTACTTTTTACTCTACTCGAGTACATATTTGGATCAGTACTTTGTAGTCTTACTCGAGTTGTTTTTCCACAAATGTATTTTACTCTTACTCAAGTAAGAAATGTGGGTACTTTTGCCATCTCTGCGGCTTATAAATACCATGCCCACGCCCCTCTCTCCAGTATTTGTCTCTTCCATCATCACACTCCATCCGATGGAGCAGGCCCAACAAACCACACATCATCACACATCATCTCCATCATCACACATCATCTCCACATCACACATCATCTCCATCATCACACATCATCTCCACATCACACATCATCTCCATCATCACACATCATCTCCACATCACACATCATCTCCACATCACACATCATCTCCATCATCACACATCATCTCCATCACCACACATCATCTCCACATCACACATCATCTCCATCACACATCATCTCCACATCACACATCATCTTCATCATCACACATCATCTCCACATCACACATCATCTCCATCACCACACATCATCTCCATCATCACACATCATCTCCATCATCACACATCATCTTCATCATCACACATCATCTCCATCATCACACATCATCTCCATCATCACACATCATCTCCACATCACACATCATCTCCATCATCACACATCATCTCCACATCACACATCATCTCCATCATCACACATCATCTCCACATCACACATCATCTCCATCACCACACATCATCTTCCATCA
>OMKY01252964.1:7998-23652 GCA_900302395.1 Bregmaceros cantori
CCATGTTTTGTTTTTTTCAAATCTGGAGTGTTCACTTCAATATGCATTAATGGGTTTGGAAGGCAGCTTAACCTGACAAATATTAGGATCAAACGATTACGTCACTTGTGTTCGAGTCCGCTTCCAAACGCATTGCATTGGTTGCGGAGGAGCTCATTATACGTAGTAGGGGCGGCCTTGCATGTCAACAGCCATGTTATGAGTTCCGCGTGTGTGATGCCACAATCTCGTTCCCAATAGGAATAGTCTTGACCGGTTAAAGACAGCTTCTCTACTAGGCAGGAACTATGGGGGTTCTGTGGGGTTCAAGGTGTGGAGCATCTTGGACAATAGCTGTCATCTATTGCTTATCTTATCATATCTATAGTTTAGAAAGAATGTAAAAGATTAGATGACCATGTTAACCCTCCGTGACGTAGTCTACAAGTAACGCATCGTATTCTGGGACATGCATCCCACACTAACAGTGTGTACCCATCTAATTTGGTGACATTAGTGGAGGGTGGCACATCGCTGATGATGCAGGCACGCAGAGCGGTATGTTTTATTAATTCATTATTGTCCACAAACATGTGTGGTCGTGTACACATGAACTGTCAGGGCACTTTCTGTGGCAGACCTGACCTTCTGTAGGTGTGTGTTTTCTTGGGATTTTCTTGCGGAAGCATCTAACATTTGAATAACTTCACCAACTCATCCTAGAAATTGTATTTTCATCCCATCACCACAGTGTTTGACTTAATATGGTCAAACATTTGTCTGTTTTGAAATAACATTTATTATTTCAAAACAGAATCCAAATTATTACACAGCACAGTGATGGCTTTATATATGGCTATCCTCTATGCTCTGGGGTCCTCAGCAAGCTCGGATAGGCAGCGAAGCCCTGAACCGCTCATCAAAATAAATCAATCAAAAAAACACCCTATAACCAGTACCACATCCTTCCTGTCCTACCCGCCCTTATTCCCCAACCACTTCCAGGTGTGTGCATGTCAGGTGAGGGCCACAGGGAAGATGTACGCTTGCAAGAAGCTGGAGAAGAAGAGGATTAAAAAAAGGAAGGGCGAGTCCATGGCACTCAACGAGAAACAGATCCTGGAGAAGGTCAACAGTCGCTTTGTGGTGAGCCCTAAAATTCATTATAATGGGTGCAATTTGCTGTCACAGCCAAAACGAAAGGCAGGCAAACAATCTCTCCTCATCCCACACCCTTGTACCATAAAGATACATATAGATACACATATAAAGATACACACCTCCATGTTCCAGACCATGTTCCATTCTTGAAGGATATGAAGTCTACACAATAGTGCATGGGTCACAAGTATCTTGATATTGATACTTATATTTTGATATGTTGAGTCTTAATCAAACCCACCAACTAGCAAACGGAAATATCAGCATCATATTGGCAAAGGAAAATTTGCTCTGACTGCTTCCCAGCCCACCACTCTCATCTCTCTCTCTTTCGCCACTCTACCTCTCTTGCTCAGTCTGCCTCTCTCTATCTCCTCGCTCTCCCTCTCTAATCAAATAAAACTTATTTTTTTTGACTGATGGTAATGATTGATGCTTATGGGCACTGTGCATTGTCCAACATATAATGAACATCAAACAATCAATATATACTAAAACACTCAATGTAAAACGTATTTATCTACATAGCAATGTGCACATTGTATATGTAGAATGTTTCTATCGTTAATAATCTGGAGTTGGCACACGGGCAGTGCACCACAGCTGCCCACTGCTTCTCAAGGATGGTTTGAATGCAGAGGAAGAATTTCGCTGCACATCTATGTATGGGTGACTAAATAAAGTAGCTTTGATGCAATTCCCTCAGCCTTCATATCATGTTGTCCATCTCCTGTTTCATGGTTGTTTCTCAGTCACAGCTCATACACATACAGTATATATTGTGCTGCTAGTGTGGCACATTCACTTTTCTCGCTTTCTAGGAGATATTCAGAGATAAGAGATAGGTTTTTTTTCTGTGATTACTTTTTACGTGTACTCAGTAGATTTTTCACAAAACAGACTTTTCACAAAACAGGTTTGTTACTTTTTTTTTTTTAACTGCGCAACATCCGGATAAGATAATAAGTATAATGTGAATTGGTCATTAGAAGGTGCTAATGCACCGAGTAGTAGTACAGTCCCAGTTAATAAGTTGTTTTCATTAAGTCTCTGGGTGTGCCCTAGATAAAAGATGAATTAGATTAGCTTGTTAGTAATGTGTTCAAACAATAACATTGACAGACTAACATTGAAAAAGTGCATTTTATATACACATTTATGTATAGTACTTTGTACTTTATACTTTCAAAAATACTTTTGAACACATTTTAGTGCCTGTACTTTTTACTTTAAAAATACCTTTTGAGTACATTTCTCAGCCTGTACTTTAATCAAGTAGGTATTTGGATCAGTACCTTGTAGTCCTACTTGAGTTGTTATTTTATTTTAATGTATTTTACTCTTACTCAGGTAAGAAGTGTGTGTACTTTTGCCATCTCTGGAGAAATTACAGTGGTGTCTCATATTATTAAATTCTTCATATTTCTGCTGACTTTGTCGGAATAGGTTTCTCTACAGTAATGTATTTTTATGTGCTACATACTTAACTTATTTTATGTGTTACCTCTCTATCTCTCCACCCCCTATCTCTCTCTATCTCTCTATCTCTCTATCCAGGTCAGTTTAGCATATGCCTATGAGACCAAAGATGCTCTCTGTCTGGTGCTAACCATCATGAACGGAGGGGACCTTAAGTTCCACATCTACAACATGGGGACCCCCGGCTTCGAGAAGGACCGCGTTCAGTTCTACGCTGCTCAGATCTGCTGTGGACTCCACCACTTACACCAAGAATCCATCGTGTACAGGTAGTACAATGTTAGGGCTGTAACTCTCATTTTAACACCAGCGCCAAACATTTTAACACTAAAATAATGCTTGAAGGTACATCAAATATTCTATACAAATTATATCTGAACACAACAACTTATAATGCAAAGAAGATCATCTCTACGTTCTAGAATAGGCTACATTGTGATTAGATAAAAGTAAGTAAATGTCTCTTGAAGTCTGTGGCAGTGTGTGTTTTCTGTAGTCGGTGGAAGTCTGTGGCGGTGAAAGAGTTCATCATTGATTATTCTTAGTTAAATTACAAATGTAATAGACAATTGTTCCATGTGATTATTTAATTGACATTGTTATTGTTATTGACTCCCATTTTCTCCGGATAAGAAAATACCCACCCTAATGTCTTGGACCACAAATGTAATCCTTATTGATCATTTTTGAAAGTACACACTGCAACCTGCTGTTGAATGTGACGTCAGAATGGTATTCATTCCATAATTGCTTTATTGACCTGACATACTGTATATTACTGTATCTAACATTTTGATATTCAGAAGTTACTTGGCACGGGTAGGCGTCTTAAAAAGTATCTTTAACATATCTTTTTAATGGTTCCTATTCATCCACGTCATGGGCGCAAACCTCCCGACAAATGACCGTCGGGACCTAGTTAAGAATCTTTACCCCTTCACTGGCAAGCATGTCAATCAAGTAATTAATGAACAATGAATTATAACTTGAAGACGTGCCGAAATAAATAATACTAATATAACATAACAATTAAAAAAACAAGACCTCTGCTCAACTGACCAATTCCAAAACACGTCCATAAGATTATGAGAAATGAAGAGTGTTTAATTTAAAAGAAAAAGAGAGAGAAACATTTCAATGAATATTCCTCGTTGACAATTAAGATGCTTATGATGCCTCTAAGATTAAATAATTGTGACATTGATAATCACAATATAATAATAATTGTACAGTGCTGCCACTTAAGCTCACTCAGTCAACTCAACTCAACTTTATTTATATAGCACATTTAAAACAACTGTGGTTGACCAAAGTGCCGTAAAACCAATTACGGTGGTAATTAAAGCACATTCCAATAAATAGACAGTAAAAACACGTTGGAGTAGAAAGAGTAAGAAGAACAAGAAAAGAACAATGAAATCCAATAAATAAGGGAGAAGATGATAAGAGCTCAAATTGATATCATATTTGTGTCAAGCAACAGGGGACAGTGTCACTACAAAACACTGTACAATAATGTACAATAATAATAATTTAATAATTACATTTTTTGACAATTATCGATTATTAAATTAGTTGCTGACTAGTGGTATTAGTATTGACTAATAATTGATTACTGAACGGTTAAATGGCTAATTGTTGCACTCCTCACCCCTTTCAGCCTAACCCCATCAATTCCAATTGATGAGGTTATTGTGGCACTGGAGGGATATATATATATACAGTGCTTCTGGGACATGTGTGGCTGTTGACCAGCTTGTTCTACCCGCCTGCAGTAGTATGCTCTCTAAATTAAGTAAGGACCAGCATGACGCTGCTTCCCACAAGTTACACAAACATGTTGTTGGTCATATTGGAAGTTAAATTCCCCCTGGGCATTGCCTCATAGCCTACTAAAAGGGGCCATTAAAATCCACATTACTGCGTGCAGCTCTTCCTGTCTTCAACAACCTTTTTGTTTTTTGTTTTATTCAGGAACCCCTCATATACTGTATATTGCCCTGAGTGCTCCACGTTAACCTGTTCCATCCCGTCTGTGTTCACAGAGACCTGAAACCAGAGAACATTTTACTGGATGATAACGGTGAGAGTGTGTTGTAGCTGTAGCCCCTGTGTCAGCTTTGTGTCAAATATATACTCAATACAACTAGGAAAGAAAATATAAGGCATCTGGAGGGAGTTTGATACATTGTTAGTGTATACCTTTGATAAAGAAAAACATTGAGGCTAACACATCTAGAGAGGGACAGAGACATTGACATCAGAAACAGAGATAGATACATTGAGAGAGGGACAGATATATTGAGATACAATGACAAAGACTGTCAAACAGTGTGATATAATATGCTGAAAAAAGGTAGTTGATTGTCTCAAGTAAATGTTAAGGTAACGGTACCTAACAGTCACATATATTGACAGTAAAATTGGAGTGGAGTGGTGGGCAGGCATGGTGCAGTGGCCCCACATTCTTAGCCAGTGTCTTGGCTGAGCCACTGACACAAGCAGGTTAACTAGGATATGTTTGAATGCGAGTTGCTAGCTGTTCCTCTTTAACGTGATTGACAATCAATGCTTTCATATTTAATTATCAAGAGTATCAACAGTTTAAAATCGATAAAGTGGACGGTATGTTAGGTTTTTTGTTTGTTTGTTTGTTTACAATTGTCAGGATCTGGCACACAGTGGGGCAGCCAGATCTGAATCCAAATGTTTAGAGAGTTTAACTTCCCGACTGGTATCAGAACAGTTGTTGTCTCAGAAAGTGCTGAATAAATTGCATAAGCCAAACATACACTCATTTACCAGTGGGCTGCTAAAAAACGACTCTAAGAAAAGGACAGACAGGACAGAATGAATATGAAAAAATAACGTAAAGGTAAACTAAAGGTACTTTATTTAGTCAACGTGAACAGACTAGAACAGACAGGGTGACATAAAAAAAAACGTTGACCACAAACAAAGTCAATCTTGAGCAGACATGGATCATGACTTGAATTATGAACAGCAAAACAAAACTTGGTGATCCCACTCCAGCCAAATATGCACAGTCCAAATCCAGCAACATAAGCCATGGCCATTCGCAACTCAACGATCCCGCAGCCACAGGAAGAGACTTCCTTATATAGCCCCGCTGCAAGGACCGCTAACGACACACAGCTGTTGCCACTCTCACAAGCAGGTAACAGCCAGGAGTCATAGACAAGACAACGCCACCATCTAGTGGACACCAGCGGCGGCACAGGATATGACAAAAAATAGAACAGTATAATTACGTGCCACCCTCAGGTTGCATGCTTGGAAATCCACCATAGACTGTATATAAATATGGACATCGCATTCGCTTCAGCCGGCGTGCCAACTTCCGTGTGCTTTTGCTAGTCGATTGGGCTGAGTCAACTACCAAAACATGGAGCCTATGGGATTTACAATACAAATACACCAATTCAAGCAGGCCGTTTAATCTATTTAAAGATAGTTTCTAATTGATTTTTTTAATGTATTTTGTCGGTATAATTAACAGTTCATTGTGTGAGGGGGGTCATAATTTCACAAACGTGTCTGATTTGGTGTTAATATTTTTTATTTCAGCTCTCATAGGATCCCATTCATTCTGACTCTGTCGTTGGCGCCCCTAGCGGACAGTACCAGCTCTCTCTATCTCTCCTGGTACCGGATATACGGGTACTTTCAACAATGGCAGCGCACAGTCGGCAGGCACAAAAAAGTTTGATGAAAGCAATGGGATAACGTCATGCACGCTGTGTCTACTTTATATACAGTCAACGAAATCCACACAATGATGACGTCAAGGTCGGTTAGACAGACAACAGAAAAATAGTCTTCACACTCGTGGTTGCAACTTCATTGTTTTGCCCTGTTTTCTAGAACTGTGGAATTGACACATCACATGTACTACTCCCCATGTTACTCATAGCTATGCGCTTATGAATCAGAGATGTGTTTATGGTTACAGAGAAGTTGCATTTAAAAATATAAAAGTAATAGTAACCTTTTTCTCAAGTATTAGGTCGATGGTGGTAGCTCATAGTTGGTGAATCCTTGTGTGTGGTATGGTTTGGGGGTGTTTGCTGTGGTCTGAATACATTGTTCCCCACGTCCATCTCCTACCCTCTACTACTTCCTTCTCTAAACTCTATGTGCTGTTGCATAACGGGAACAGTCGTCATCAACGTCACTCTTTCCAAAATAAATTACTGACAAGGTTATAACTTTGGGGCAAAGAGAAAGCGGCATTAGAGGTGATGCTCACTGTCATAGTTTGGTAATGCCGGTGACCAATTCCTTGTTGTGTGCCTTGATACAGGACACATTCGGATCTCTGATCTGGGACTGGCCATCAAGGTACCGGATGGTGAACTTATCCGGGGAAGAGTGGGAACCGTGGGGTACATGGGTGAGGAGCACACCGTTTCACCTATACACCCTAGATCATATTTAGAGTTCATATATAAGCCTACATATGGATGTATGTATTTATATATTTGTATATGATCCGGATCATGTATGGAATTTTTGATTGTTCTACGTCTGGTCAAAGTTCATGAAAATCCATCCATAACTTAACTCTTTTCTAAATAGTTGTTTTAAAAATTCCTGGATCCAAATCTGGGCCATCTCTAAATGTACATGGATTGTTCCTTGGGCTTTTTTTTTGTTCACAGACAAACAAACCAACGAGCATACATGAATGAAAACATAACATTTTAAAACAGAAAGGGGCTCTCTAAATCTCTTCAAACCGGGTCGGTCTGCCGTTCGTCCCAGCGGCCGGCCACCGCGGGGGTGGGTTGATGCTGCGGTGCACGTGACTCGGCACTCCGTGCTGGCCGCATCGAACAACCTGCTCGGTGGGGACTGACGTGTGCTGGAATGATGGGATTAAAAAGAGTATTATTTTTCTCGCGTCAACTCGAATAAACTTGCATTTTTTTCTTTTCAATGTATTTTGTTTGCATTGTTTTGTAGAAATGTATCACATTTCATATTCTTTAATTTGACTTTAAACAATATTTAAACATTTTTTTATCATGTTCATATAAAGTATGAGTTGAATTGACTTCAGGGTTCATTTTATTGATTTATATTATTCAAAGCAATCCAAAAGTAATCCAAAGTAATCTGTTACATTACGTTGAAAATTGGGTAAAGGGATTACGTTAAAACCTTTATGTTTCTTGAATAAGAAACAACTATAATTTATGCAAGCATGTCAGACAGTATGAACATAGTTAACTTCCCAGCCCTGCCTCCCATAGCCAGCGGCAGTGTTTAAAGCACAAATAGATGCACGCACGCATGCACACATCAAGCAGACTCACCTGTGACCCCAGTTGACCCCTTGCACGGATTTCCGGTGCATTACAGGAAGGGACATCTGCCACTGTTTCTTCCTGTAATGGACTGAAAAGTTGATTCCAAGAAGAGCAAGCTCTTGAAATGTTGTCTAACTTGTGCTCTTGCTGATAACCTGTTGTTCATCGGCCACAATATCTCTCTGCATAGCTATAAAGCCATTGTTCTATTTTGTCTCCACTCTGTTGACATTTTGATATTTCTATGATTGATTATAATTCTAAAGAGGATGAAATACAAAGAAGGTTCCACAGTTTTATGAACCCGAAATGACACCAGAGTCATCTGACACAATATTTACTTGTCTGTTTACTTGACTTGTGATGGTTTACTAATCTATAGAATTACTACCCAGCTACATGCTACAGCCCAGCTGTTGAATCTTGTTTTGGCGGTACATTGACCCGTTGCAGCTTTTTTTGATACAGAAGTTGATGCTCTATCCAACAGCTCCCGAAGTGATCAACAATGAAAAGTATGGAATGAGTCCTGACTGGTGGGGGTTGGGCTGTCTGATCTACGAGATGACAGCCGGGCGCTCGCCATTCCGAGCGCGTAAAGAGCGTGTGAAGCGAGAGGAGGTGGAGAAGAGAGTGGTGGAGGAAGTGGAGGAGTATAGCGACAAGTTCACCGAGGACGCCAAGTCTATCTGTAGGATGGTAGGCATTCAATCACGTACTCTTTTTATTATTATTAATAAATAAACACTGGATATGTTCTGTGTGTACCAGGGCTGTCCTTCCTCAAAATAGGATTTGCAATCTGGATGATTTTAATAAAGAAAATTGGCACATTTTTCAGTATTTTTCAGCTAATATGATGTACTGTTTTATTTATACTCCGTAGAATAGGTGTAATTTGCCCATTTTCCACTATGGGCATGTCCTGATTGTTCATTAATTCAAACATTTTAAATGGTTTGCATAATAGATGTGTTGTTTGGGCTGAATTAACAAATCTATAAAATGCATAACATTTTTGTTTGTGCCGAGTAGCTTCATCTTCTTATAAATATAGTAAAAATTCAGTTGTTAACAGAAGCAGCAGCTGTAGTCGTGTCCCAAAAGAGGTGGACACAATCCGTACGCACACAAGGGAGGCATTTAAGGTAGCGCCCACTAGGCACGAGAAAATTATTGATCTTACGTTTTTTACAGAATTCCCATTTGAAGCTGCACTTTTTAAATTATAGTCCACCTTGTTTGAATGTCAACATTCCTCAAACTCAAACTTGAGCTGGCAGAAGCTTGGGTTTTCAGTTCAACTTCTCCAGTTTTGGGGAAAGCAAGGTGGATAGTCTGTGTTCAGTGTTGATATCATCCATTGAATTTACATCTGTTTTTACAGTGTTTGCAGCCGTCAGTTATCGTTTACACTGGTGTTATATTTGGAGTTTGTCTAAAAACATTGTCTAAATCATGCACTCGGTAAACGGCCAAGGAAACCCACCAAAGAAACTAGCAACCAATGACTATATTCCAGAAGATTTCAGGTTTCAGAGAACCCCTTGTGAGTGTTCAATGCTTTCCATACTCACCAAGAAGTCCACAGCAATTAATAAAACACTGTACATGAACTGTAACACTCATATTCTCATCACATAATTGTATTCAAAAAAAGAAATTCTGACCAAAATGGCATCATGCATAAGAGGTCAATATTATATTATTAATGTATTCAAAACTGTTGAATAAATTCACTTAGAACGACTATGGTACCGGCATTGTGCAATTTTTCAGTTGCAGGCTGAGAATTGTGTATTTATCTACTAGATTTTCCATTGTGTTTTATTTGTGTTGCTGCATTGCATAGATCATTCTTAGACCAACGCCGTGCATGTTTTATATCTCTCTGTTGCAACGTCCACTAAATTTGTTGTTTTTGTCTGTCTCTGTTGTTTTTTTATTGCAGTATGCTGCACCATGTTTTAAATGCCAAGTTCCCCTGCAGGGACATTAAAGTTTTATCTCGTCTCATACGTAAGGCAGTAGTACATCCCAGGAAATATTACCATTCTCTCAAGTGGTAATTGCATATATCTCCACTGGGTGGTTCAGACACTTGCCCAGCTTGGGGCCAACGTTGGGGTCGATTCAGGCGGTGCTACTCTCTCTAAACACCTTTAGTATCAGTCCCAAAGGTAATTTTGAATAGAGCTGCAACTAACGATTATTTTGATAATCGATTAATCTGCTATTTTTACGAACGATTCATCGATTAATCGGTTCATGTGTCCGTTAAAATTGGATCGGTCATTAACGTTAATTATTGTGATTATGAAACATAGAATATTTTTAGAATGTTTGCAATATTCATATTGCAAACATTTTGCTCTTTCGCCATATATTCCACATATTGCTGACGTTTCCATTTTTTAGTATTTCCAAGGAAGACCCTTCTTTTCCGTGCTAACTTTCAACATATTGGGTTTTCACCGAAGCTTACGTGTTGACTTTATTGTATTATGTGTTGCTGTGGGGCTTAACAGTATTCAGCATCCAAGGGGTGGGTAGGGCCATGACACTGGGAACATATATTCAACATGTTTGAGCAAAGAATAGGCCAAAAAAATGGGAACGATTAATTGCTGACGATTAATCGATTATCAAATTAGTTGCCAATTATTTCTATAATCGATTATCACCGATTAATCGATTAATCCTTTGCAGCTCTAATTGTGAACGCTGCTGTAATCAAGCATCCCATGTCTGTATGTCTCCCAGCTTCTGACCAAAGACCCCAGACAGCGGCTAGGCTGTCTGGCAGACGGGGCGGCAGCCACCAAGAGCCACGCATTCTTCAAGAGCATCAACTTTAAACGCCTCGAGGCTGGAATACTGGAGCCCTCGTTTGTGCCTGATGTAAGTATCTTCAGGATTTGAAATGAGACACAGAGGCCTTCAATTTTGCCTTCATCCTTTGTGTATTTGGAAACACTTTATTTTACAGTATGCTTATTACCATGTAATTAACTGGTAACTACCTGCTAACTACAAGGTAGTAATCAATATTTACCAAGTAATTACATAGTAGTTATGCTGTTACTACCAGGTTATTACTTGGCAATTACTAGTCTCAACTCAACAGATTTTTATATAGCGCCAAAATCACAGACGAAGCTGCCTCAAGACACAAACGTGATTACTTTTTTTTAGAATTAGATTTAAGGAATATAGAAGCTATTTAACTAACTACCTTTCAACCTTGATTTCCCAGTTAAGGACAGTAATTTGGGATTGGTTACAGAACTCCTTTAACGGGGCACTTGAAAGAAGGGAGAAGACAGAAGAAAAAGGAGATCAATCAAGACTTTCAATCAGTCTCGATCTCGCTCATCTAGGGTCTAGTCAACACTGGAATCTTTGGGTCATATGCAACTTTTTACACCATGATGCATGTGCCCAGCACAAGTAACTGGTGGAAAGTAACTAATTACATTTACTCACATTACTGTAATTAATTACTTTTTATGAGTAATTTGTAATTTTCTGAGTAGTTTTTGAAATGCATAATTTTTACTTTTACTCAAGTACATTTTTACCTTAGTACTTTTAACTCATTACATTTGAGTCCCCTCACATTACTGATTACAAAATATATTGGTGGATGAAAATGTTTATTTTGGCCGGAAAGTTTAACTCGTGTGAAGCCTGGCGGGCCAGAACCAACAGATCTTCACCCTTGCTAGCGTACAAATCTAAAACAAAACAAAATGGGTGTAAAATAGCTTAATGTAAAAAAAAATGCTTCCTTTGCTGAGGCCTGCATTCTTGGAGTGCATTTCTAGTTAAAAGCTGTAGTTTGAATATTGATTGAAAAAAATGAAAGAATAATTAAATAATTGAAAGTAACTTTTACTCATTTAACTCATTACATTTTAAATGAAGTAATATTGTACTTCTACTCGAGTACATTTTGAGATGGATACTTATACTTTTACACTGAGTACAATTTAAGCAAAGTAAAGATACATTTACTCAATTACAATTTTTCAGTACTTTTTACACCTCTGCCCAGCACACTGGGTAACGGAGCAGGTAACTGCGAGGATGCAGTCTCCTCAGTGGGGGGCTATGCATCATGGGTAATTCACTTGGGATGATGGGTGTCACACAACGCTTGTCTAGTCGGTACTGGCGTCTATGGACCATATGCGACTGGTGGAGTTTACACCATGATGCATGTGCACAGCGCACTGGACGCATACATATATACCAAGTATCGATTTGTGGTTCTGGGAAGTGGTTAGGGTCGGGGTAAGGCTTAGGGTTAGGGTTAACCCATAATCCTGCGGTGACAAAACGTCTCTAAACCATATAATGCAGCCTCGACTTGGGGATAGGTTGATTAAGCTCTTCCTGATTTGAGTTTGACGCACCCCCAAGTGTGTAACATCAATATTTTGGCCTTCATGTGCGGAATTTGCTTTGACCAGTTGTTGACATTGTCTATTTTTTCCAAGTACAGCCCAGTCTAGTGATATTCCATGTTTTACGGTTGGAGTAAAGCTAAGTGCAGATAAGTATGGAGCTATGCAAGAGGGCCGTTATCATGAGATGAAAAGAGAGAGACATTCCAGACCTGTCAGGTTATCATCGTATGGCAAGGCCTAGGAGCGGGTTGAAAACCAGGTGGTTCATATCTCCACACTGCCAAGACCAGGACAGAGGTGCATCATGGGTGTTGGAGGGGAGTTCTCTACTTGAACAGCTGCCTTTGTCAAACTTGGCTTGCCTTGACTGTGTTTGTGATGATTGTGATGGTCAAAGATGGGCTTAGCTCGGTGTGCTGCTGACATTGAAAGCTGGGCTTTCTCTGTTTTCGGATGTATTTGGATGAATACAGCATACATTTCTTTTCTTTTTTAAATGTTTTTTCCAGCCCATTCAGGCTGTTTTTTTCCAAGCTTTATTTATTAGGGTTAGTTCACCCGACTCACCGCGCCATCAAGTCAAGCCCAACCGACTGAGCTACTGGGCAGCACGAGCATACATTTCCAATCATGTCTCAATCTTCAATTAGGGTGAGATTGAGCTTGATTGAAAATGTCAATCTCCTCTTTTCTCCAGTCCTCTGTTAAAGGAGTTCTGTTAATCAATCAATACAAATTAACAACAAACAACTAATCAAAAACTGTAGGTATTTTTTCAACTAGGCCAAGGTCGAGAAAATCTCCATCTCCTCTTTCTTCTTTCTTCTCTCTTCTTTCCAGTCCTCCGTTAAAGGAGTTCTGTAACCAATCCCAATTACTGTTTTTAACTGGGCAATCAAGGTTGAAAGGTAGTTAGGTAAATAGCTGCTATATTTCTTAAATCAAAATCTAAAAACAAAATCACTTTTGTGCAGCGCCTTGAGTCCGCTTCGACTGTGATTTTGGCGCTATATAAAAATCTGTTGAGAAATCATTTGAGTCAATCTCACTGTCTAAAACTCCCTATTTTTCAAGTAAATTAAATCATGACACATGATGATAAACCAGCAGTGACGGCTTGGCTTATTCGATTAGAATAGCTGCTTTAATGTAACCACCACAATGTCTACCTGTTTCTGCCTGTTCCAGCCTCGCGCTGTGTACTGTAAAGATGTGTTGGACATCGAGCAGTTCTCCACAGTAAAAGGTGTAAACCTAGATCGCACGGACAACGACTTCTACTCCAAGTTTGCTACAGGGAGCGTTTCCATTCCATGGCAGAATGAGGCGAGTACACACACACACATACACACGCACAGACCCACAACATGTTGAGAAAAATCACAAGTTGTGACACATGAATGTTTTCATTTACATTATTATTATTTTTAATGTATGATGCAAAGCATTTTTGGAACAAATTGCTGCGATTTATATGTACGTACCCTGTTCAGTAGAGTTCACATAAAGTTCAATGATAATAGACGTGTGCGTGGCACGTGCGAAACACTGGTCGAAGTCATTTTGTCCCGCCGTTCTTACTGTGTGTTCAAACCAAACGCGGATTGGACGAAAAAATATGCTTTGGAGGCTTGTAAGGCGCCGCTGAATTTGATGATTACAGCGGTATGCACTGCGCGGCGCCAGCAAACAGCTGGTCAATGAAAGTAGGGGCAGCAAGAGCAGGATGATGCGAAGGCGGCAGCTCTGGAAAGAGAGAAGTGTGTGTGTGTGTGCTTGCGCGTGCGGACCGGAACACACACTCCTCAGTACTCACAAAATGCACTTCAGTCGGAGGCAAACGGAGACTTGGCGCACAGACACACGCGTATACATGATGGCAGGCGAACATTTCCACATTATGTACTGACACACGGGAACCACACATTTGTTGTACATTTAATGTCTTCCGTCAGCTACGTGGTACTATTCACCTGCCATACACACACCCACAAACGCGGGATTATTCCCCGCGAATGCCCGCTAGCCTCGCTGGTTGTGCGAGTCGGTTCTTCTCCTCCCAGAGGACCGGAGAAGGATATGATGCGTTTCATTTGCTTTCCGAGCCGGCGCGTCCGATGTAATGCAGCTATCAGATTGGTCCAGTAAAGCACGTTACTGATATGGACCAATTCAGTAAAAGCATTAACGAGGATGTTCCGACTCGTAACGTTAATGGAACGCATTTGCTCCAACATTGGCGCTGGGGGAACGGGGGGTTGAGCGGCTGGATGCAGCGCTGGATGCACCGGCCACGCTCTCCCACCAGAGACCCAACTTTCTCTTCTCCTCCCGGAGAGGTGGAGGGACGGGTCTCCACCAACCACCACACACTCCTCGGATGCCACTACACACTCTCTCCGTCCCTTCAGAGCTCCCGGAGAGCTCCCTTCCCGGCGGGGAGTTGAAAGCGGAGGGGGGGGGGTGACTCCGTCCACGCCCTCTCCCCCCCAGAGACGAACGCATCCGCACTCCGTGTAGTCCCTCGGTGAAATTTACTCAGTCCAGCCAGCAGCACTTGTCTATGCTGTTCGCTGTGCTTGGCTTAAGTCACATGACCTGATGCGGCAGCAGCGGCATAGGCGAAGCCATAGCTGCAGACGCCCAAGACGCGCCGCTCAGTTCGCCCAAGAAGCCAATTCGCGGGGCTTGGCTCCTAACCGTTTACTTTACATGTAATTTATTCGCTCTGGAAGCCCAATTCGCGTTTGGTTTGAACACACAGTTAAGGTCACTTCCGGTGACTTATTGTTGCCTATGCCAACTCTGGTACTGGACCGAGGTCCGAGCACACAACGCAATTCAAAATCCGACCACTAGGTGTCGGTCTATGACTATTACACATCACCCCACTCATTCCGTTCATAATTTTGTATAAATATTGAAGAAATACAGTTAAAAGACTTAAGGTTACTCAACAAGTGGTCACATGTTATTCTGGACCAATAGGCTGGCTGATTCTACTAGTTGTTCCAAAAGGAATGAGAAAATAGATGTTTGAACTGATTATTAAATCATGCGTTTGTGGGTCACAGATGCGCACGAAAGCATTTGGGTGAGGAATAGTGCACCATGCTCCCACCGAATAGACATGTTGTAAAAATAGCCAAATACACGGCAAGCAAATGACACCGGACTTGACGTTCAGAGACCAGAAATACCCGCCGAACTTGTCTATTGAGTGAATGGGAGTGATAGATAAGTGCTAATGCCATCTCAAGCGCTCCTGATGTTGGTAACAATGTGATGTA
>OMKY01252965.1:0-16042 GCA_900302395.1 Bregmaceros cantori
GACTTCCACGGCAGGAGGTGGTGGGAGAGGTGGCTGTGGGAGAGGTGGCTGTGGGAGAGGTGGCTGTGGGCATTCCATCTCGGCAGTGGCGGTGGTGGATGGCGTGGAAGTGGTGGTGGCGGCTGCTGCTGGAGTGCTGCCGCCACTGCTGCTGCACGGAGATCCAGGGTAGCCTGGAAAGCCTGATGCCCCGGTGAAACCAGACCACGATGACGGGAGGAAACTCTGGTGTGGGTTCACTGAGAAGTTCGGAGAGAGGCTGCCCACTGCCTCGGTTGCCCTGGTGATGGCTTTGCTCGCTTTTAACTGGTTGATGGCTGACTTTAACTGCTCATAGTCGCTTCGACTGGGGCCGCTGGCCGTCTCCGGAGGAGTGGCCGGCGTTTCTGGTTCAGAGAGCCCGACCACCGGTAGGGCAGGGGGAGCGTAGGTCATGGCTGGTGCTGGCAGTTCGGTCATAGGTGGCGACTTAATACCGGGAACTTGATTCGAGATGACTGGAGGTGGGCTATCTCCTCCGTCCTCGGAGTCCAGCGACATGTCCTCTTCCTCCACGCACTCGTCATTCACTACTGGGGGAAAAGAAAGTTGCTGATCAGAGGATCTTGTGATTGCATATTTAAATCATTTAAAACACCGTAAAAACAAAACATGAACGTTATTCTCCCCTTCTCATCCACACAAAAAAAGGAAAAGAAAGTGTTAATGTTTGAGGGATGCCTTATCGCCTAATTCTACAAACAGTGAGAATAAAGTATTTGATCCCTTGCTAATTTTCTTAGTTTGCCGTCTAATAACGACATGATCATTTGATACTTTTAATGGTAGATGTATTGCAAGATGGAGAGACGGAATACCAAGTCAAATATCCAGAGTAACTTTAAATAACTTTAGAGAATATATTTGAATTATGTTGGATTTCATTGAGGTATTTGATCCCTTTAACTAAAAACACTTAATATTTGGTGGCAAAGCCTTTATTTTCAGTCAAATGTTTGTTGTAGTTAACTGCATGGTTAACAGCAGTGTTAATTTTGGCAGGAAATTTAAATTTTGTTTTAGTTTTAGTCTATTGACGAAAATGTAATTTTAGTTTTAGTTACAATTTAGTCATTTAAATCATTTTCGTTTTAGTCTAGTTTTATTCGACTAAAATTCATACAATTTTAGTCGACAAAATACAAATACATTTTACTCAACTAAAATATTAATTCCCCATTATCTACACTTCTCTATAAAATTGTATAGATTTGCAATATAAACAAGGGTGACGTTAGAGGGAAACATTGAAGTTCTAAACACCCTAACACCCCTGTTTTTCTAGTATTCAAACTATTTGGCACAATTGTAATTTTCATTGGTAGTCAAGGTGAATAAACATTCATGATGGCATTGCAAATTACTAAATAATATAATCAAGATTAAACAGTCAAGATTAATTAAATATAATAACATAATCACAGTTGCCCAACAAACAATAGTAGTCTTTAATTGTATAAAAAATACAATATTTGTGCAATACCCAATTGTTTTCATACATTTTATTTTGAAACCTTATTACTTTGTATTTTAAAATACCACACATACAGCCCATGATTAATAATTACGACTCCAGCATCACCAAATATTAAAATAAAATAGTATATGTAATCTTAAGTTAATGATTCGATTCTTTTAAAATTACTTTCATATGCAGCCACTCTCTCAATTGGTTTTAATTTTTAATTTGGTGTGGGTTCACTGAGAAGTTCGGAGAGAGGCTGGACTTCACAGCGATCCCCGGCGCTCACACACTGCTCTCCGGCAGCGAATGCCCCTCGTATACTGTTCCGATAGCGGCGCACCGGGCTAGCGGGTGTCGGGCGCTTCTGCTCAGCAGCAGCCGCGGTGGCCCCGCGCGCCGCTACCGGAGCAGTATACGGGGGGCCGGGGGGGGGAGCAGTGCGTGAGCGCCGAGATCGCCGTGTATTCCTGCGATGTATCCGGGCAAAGAGAAGAACGATGCGCCAACTAAGGTCCAACAGCTCGACTGCTCCACTTGGTAACTTCAATGCTTGACTCCGCAGCAGCCAAACCATGGGAGGGAAGCACTCGCTGCAGCCCCAGCGCTCGCAGCTCTTATTGGCAGCTGGTCCGATCCCCCAGAGAGTGCACCCCTAGTTTTAGTGACTTTCGTCTCGGGTAGAATTGTAGTCACATTTTTATTCATTTTGACGAAAAAAATAAATAAGTATCGTTATATTTTTCGTACAAAGTCATGCTGTTTTTCCGTCATCGTATTGTCATGGGAAAAAACAATAGTTAATATTGTAACAATTGTATTGTTAAAACAATATTAACACTGGTTAACAGACATATCAAGGGACATTTTGGTTCATTTTGCCTTGCAGATCCTCTATAAAGGGACCTTCAGCTACCTCATAGATTTTCGATTGGATCAAGGTCTGGAGAATGGCTAGGCGACTCAAATGCCCTTGAATCACCCCTTTGTTGCTTTTGCTGTATGCTTTGGGTCATTGTCATTTGGAAGACCCAACCATGGACTATGTTCAGCTTCCTGCTAAGGGGAGGAGGTTGTCTCTTAGTACTGCACGACACATTGTCTACATCCATCTTCCCGCTCATGTGGTGAAGTAGCCCTGTGCCCTGGCACCCCCAAAACAATGATACCACCTCAATGCTCGACTGAGCACAGTGTTTTTGGGGTCATATGCAGTATTTTTCGCCCTCCATGCACGATAGGTTAAGTTTAGGCCAAACTGTTTAATTTTGGTCTCGTCTGACCACATTTACCCAATGACCTTGTGCATCTTGGAGGTGTGTCTTCTAAAGCAGGGGTAGCTCTCATCCACTATAAGATTTTAATCCATGGCAGCATCAAATGTTACCAATTATTTACCTGGTAATTGTGGTCCCAGCTGCCTTGAGGTCATTCAATAACTCCCACTAAATGGTTGCAGGACAATGTCTCACAGTTCTCATGATCATTGCCACCCCATGAGGTGAAATCTTCCATGGAGAACCAGGCTGAGGTCTTATGGTCATTTTATGATTTTAGACGTTTTCTCAAAATTGCCGATGGTTGTTACTTTAATACCCAGCATTTTGCTAATGTTTTATAGCCCATTCCAGATTTGTGCAGGTCAACAATCTTGTCTTGGAGGTGCTGAGACAGCTATTTAGTCTTACTCACGCTGGCAAATTTGGAATCTGTCTGATTCTGTGCGCAGGTGTTTTTTATACTGGTGAGTGGTGATTAGTGAGAACAGGTGTCTTCAATTCAGGTAACATTGATTGAGAGTGTCTAGCTGGTTTGTGAAAGCCAGAACTTCTAATGCATACTAGGGGATGAAATACGTATTACCCTCAATGGGAAAACAAATTAACTTAAATATATTCTTTAGAGTAATTTTCTGGATTTTGTTTTTGATATTCTGCGTCCCCATGTTAGAATACATCTACCATTGAAAGTATGGAATGATCATGTCTTTATTAGTGGCCAGACCAAGAACATTAGCAAGGAATCACATACTTTTTATTCTCACTGCATAACATCTTTGTAAAAAAAATGTATTCACATTTATTCTTATTCAATGAATATCTACTAGTTAATTGGTCAATTATGTAAAAATGACAATAATCATCACATTCCAAATACATCTGGTTCCAGTCCTACTCACCAGTAGAAGGTGGTGTGGGTAAACTATTCTGATTGGGTGTACCAATCAGATCGTGAAAGCCTCCCAGGATGTCGTCAGCGCTGGCGATCACAATCCCATTCCTGGAGTAGGATAGGAACATCTCAAAGGGCCTCTCTGCAGGAACAGAAAAAATAATTCTCAATAAGCAGTGGATTACAAATGACGTTTAGAGGTGTGTGGGAAAGTTTACACCTTCTGGTTTTGCTAGGTTCAGGCTGACAGTTGTCACTTGCTGAGAAGGTGACAGCATGTATCTACAGTATATCATTGTTAAGTCAATAACAAATGGTTAGAGATTTCAAACATAGCGTAGTACATAGTATCAAATAGATCAATTCTCTATCAATGTGTTACCACCTACAAGATAACACCAAGTTAACATCCAAGATAGAAGAAGAGTTAAAAGTTGACAAATGTGACATCTTGAAGGTGAAGAAACGTTGACAAAGAATTCTATGGACTAATCTGCTACAACCAAGCAAGCATTTCTTTGTTCTCTTTGATCTGAACAAAAGGAGGGATGGGGCTTGGAAAAAAAAAAAAAAAAGGGGGGGGGATCTTTCTACACAAGTAGCGCACGATATTGTGATATTGCTTGTTTGAATTCTCTCTATAAAAGTATCTTTAAAAGGGGAAAGGTCAAGGTTTGGGGGTAAAAAATAAATAATAAAAAGTAATCATATTTATTAAGCTGAAACTGCAATCATTAAATCAAAGAAGATCCTTAATGTGCAGTCCGCCGACTACCCCGCCCCACCACCAACACCTGTGCACCAGTGGGGAGAGATTGAGTTGGAGGAGGCGGGGCAGACGCACACAAAGCACCCGTTCCAAACACCCATGGGGGAGGAGCGGGAGGGAGGCGAATGAGACCTCGGCAGCCCTGCGAGGGGGGCGATCTGGCTGTCGGGCACTACATTTTTGCTCGGGACCATCCAATGGACCTCAAGAGCGAGCACAGCCCCGGAGGCTAGTGAGCACGGCCTGCCGTGTCCGGGCAGCAAGCCCGGCGGGCATGATCGCTGCCCACTACTCGAGTATTGCGTGGGTGCAGGAAATGTTCGAATCCATTTCATGGCGTGTAATGCACACTCGTGTACGCGTAGAACGACTCAAACAAAATAAAAATGAAACCCCCTTTTTATTTACAATGCACACATTGTAAATAGTCTATTTGTATACATTCGACATAATTAACAGGGAGGTTTAGTGACTATTGTACCGACTGAGGGCGGCAATGTACATGTTTAACATCAATTAATCAACATTAATCAAATGAAGTACAATGAAGATCCCTGTGACATCATCAAAGGACGAATTTCAAAACGAACAGAGTTCTGGGAGGACCTCAGAAATATCGTAAAGCGACCACAAAATACCCGAAATACGGTTTTAAACTGTCTACATTGACCCCCCCCTGTCTCCCCCCATCCCAGTTTCCGATTTGATCCTGTCACAAAAAAATAAAAATAATGTCCTTCCCCCTTTGAATAAGAAAAACCATAACCATGTGAAAAGCTGCAGCCTGTGTTAGAACAGGATATATGGTCTTACCCGTGAGGAAGATGAGATGTCTCTGCTGTGTGTGGTGAGCCTGCAGTCTGATCAGACAGTCCAGGTCAGGAGCCTGGCGGGACGGTGTGTCACACTCGTGGTAAGGCAGGAACTCCACTAGATGTTTCTTCTGATAGCAAGTCAGGAGGCCGAGCAGGGCCACCGCGTTGGTGTTGAGCCTGGAGTTATATCAGAACAGCCACTTGACAACATTTTACAACCAAAACATTTCTGGTAGAGTATTCATATATGGATATATGAATACTCAGAAATGCAACATTTTGGTTGATGACTTATTCAATTATCATTCATTTCCTCAGCCAATTAATCAATTTATCATCAACCTTTTTGGGACTTTCGCAGTGTTGCTAAGTAATATGGTGCGTCATCATGCAAGCCAGGATTTTTAATCTGTGTGACCAAAAAACGTTCAAGGTATCAAGTTCAAAATTAAAAAGGTGGTGATGTTTTTCCATTCTCATTCATTTAATTCTGTAACATTACTGGAGGTATTGGGATATTATTAGAACCGAGAAAGAAATGTAGTTAGTTAGTAGCAGCGTGCACATAAGCATCAAGTATATTGGCATACAAACTTTGATTAATTGTTTGTCGAGAAAATGATGTAGGAAGTAAAATTTCTACCTTGAATGACTTCCAGTGCCTTTCTGACTTATTTATGAACTTGTCTATTCTGTTTGAACTTCCACCTACAACTTGAAATAATCAGACCTTCAGTAAATGTATGCCGAAAGCTCTGCAGCCCACTGGTCAACTTGAAGTTTTTACTAGAAATAGTTTCGTACCTTCCAAGCTCTTTGAGTTTCTTCTGGGACTTGCAGTGGACCTTCCACTGCCAGGGCTGTTCGGGAGTGCTCTGTTCCTCCAAGAACTTCAGCAGTGATTGTAAGCGATCTGGGAGAAATAAAAATCACAGCCTTAAAAATCATCTTTCAGCACTGGACATGCAATGAGTATTGCATACTTGGAACTGAACCAATTGAGTTCCCATGAGTGAGCATAAGTGTTTAAGACACAATGGGATTTCCATAGAACAGGAAACCACACTGCTGGTTAAAAGTGTATATTTAGATTAATAGAAAAAAAAAAGATTTTTGTATATTAATGTTTTAATTAATGTTTAATGCAACGTATATAAATTATTGTAAACTAGTTGGTAATAGGGTGAGGCATTTAATCCAATACTATGTAACATGCTGATTGCCAATTTAATTAAATTTAGTGTAGCGGTACATTACAACATCACATTCTGTTGTATATAACAGCTAACAGATAACAATTTGATATGATTCCAATGCAAGAATGATAACGATTCAACACGATTCGATTCAACAATTAACTTGTTGATGTAGACATTTATGATATTAAATAAAGTAAAGAAGCTGATTCTATGAGAGTAACATTTGTACAGATAAATATGTAAAAGACTACATAAAAATGTAAATTTTAAAAAGTAGAAAATCACATATCACTATATTGATTTTTAGACATGGACCTACTTGGGACATCATTTTGTCATCATCGTGCAAGGTAACAACTAACAAGATGCAAAATTTTAATGTAAACATGAAATGTAAACTGAAAACTAAGGAGCAGCCCTCAAAAAAAAAAAGTGCCTGCTATTAACGTAGTCATATGCAAAAATTTGAGCACTCCAGATATTTTTTTATTGCAAAATTTCAGTTTTCTCGAACTTTGTTTTACCTTTCAAATATCAATCATTTGTCTCTTTTATGAGAGAGTGAGAGAGAACGGGAGTGACAGAGAGCAGTGTAGAAAGTGGGAGCGAGAGAGTTTAGCTGAAACTATAATAAAAAAAATAATAACAATAATAATAATTTACATACTTTCTTTTATTTATGCCGTTTTATTTTCCCTTTTTTAAGAACCACATGAACACAAAAGGTACCGTGTGTGATGACGTCTGGGTTGAGGAAGAACTCATCAGACACGATAAAGCCTCCGGACACAAAGAGCTCGTTGTATGTGTGGTTCTTCACGTCATCCAGAGAGTCGACACCAGCAAAGTTTACCGAAGACAACTTCTTGAGGGACACCAAGGCCGGGATCTGGGGTGTACAGACAGAAATACTTACAGATTGTTCAAGTATAGATATATTAGGGCTGGACAGTAATAAGAAAACAGTAAGATTGATTGATGAAGATAATCATAATCAAAGAAATGTAAAAATGCCACAAAGTTTTAAGAACAAATACAGTTGTTCAGGTGATGCCTGAATTCAATCCGCTAGGCTCCGAGTAGCTGGGCTAACGGTGGGATAATGGTTTTGAACAGTGTTGGTAATGAACATTGGAATTGTATGATCCCCCTATAAACTAAACAACAATATTATACATACATTTTTCGCACACCATCTTTATAGGACAATTTTACATACGTTATTTATTTAAAACAAATGTTAAGATATCAGACTTGACAACCATGGAGTTGAATTGCCTCGTCTCTTAAAAGACAGGTATTTCACCATGCTCGCTCAAGGGCTAGCACCAACATATTGATTTATGAATAGTTATGTAGCAATATGTACCTTGTGGACATGAGCAGCAATGTGTTCGTTTTGGATGATGATCAGAAGCTTGTCCATACTGCTGCTGTTCTCCAGAAAGGACTGTGGGGTGCACTCACTGTTGCCCAGGCTGATGAGGTACTCCTGCAACCAGAGAATATGGCTCAATGAAATCTTCACAGCAGAGATCCATGCAAATGCAATAAGAGCATAAGGCCAGTTCGTCATTTTAACAGAGAATGTTGCATGTAACTCATGCCGATTGGCCCATAGTATGATTTCTGACCAGTTCCCACCACAAAAGTTAACGATAGGCTTTCGCAAATTGTTTTTAAGCACTCGAGCCATAATGTGGTACCAACTGAATTCTGCTCAGGCACACATTGTCAGCTACTGAGGGCGTTCAAAAACACTGCACATTATGCCCGTATATCATTTTGAGTATACTATATTTACTCCTATTAGAGCATCATTTTAAATGATAATGACTACAACATGGGAACAGAAATTATCAATGCATGTATATAATGATAATCAAATACGGATTGTGGCTTTAGAAGAATGCGCACACATTTTCTATGAAATCATCCGAACAGCCAAAGGTGATTCAACAGTGAGCAGTGATCAAAAGGGAACCTCTTGAAACAGCAAAAAACTTTACAGATATACATCATGCATGTGACAGGACACATTTTAACAATTTAGACACATTTCTAGAAAATGGGTTGCAAGCTGAAATGGGAATCTTTGAAGGCCATGTTTGAAAAGAATTTGAGAAGCAAGAAATGAATGATATTTTGTTACTCTAACTTCTGGCATTTTTGGTCCACTTACTTTGATTTCCCGGCAGATGCCGTGGTCCTCCTCGCCAGTATAGATGTAGAATTTGACAGTGTTCTTCGTCACATTCTTGAACATTTCCATTAGGCTGGTGAACACCTCCGGCTTGAGCTGCCCAATGAGGCTGTTCGCCAGTAGTTGGGAGTCCGGCAGAGGGGTGGTGCCCGCGGCTTCCGAAGGCACCTCAGACGTGCCCGCCGCTTCTGGTGGCAAGATGGAGGTAGCGAGGCAGTGCTGCGCAGTAGTGTCCGTTGGCGAGTCAGTGACGTGCGAGGGCGAGTAGACTTCACTGACCGCCGCAGTCGTCTCCTTTGTTTTAATGTCAAGTGACGGAGGGCGTTCTACTTTGGTTTGTGGTATTGAGGCTAGCGCAGCACAGTGTGGCAGACTTTCCACCTTGGGTGGTGTAGGCGGGGTAGGGATAAGAGAGGACAAAGTGTCCTGTAGCGTGACGATATGCGCCTGAACGCTGGACATGGGTGTGACGTAGGGCACCACAAAAGCCGAGAAGCTGCTGCTAGGTCGCCACCTGGAGTCTGTGCAAAACCTGGGTGCGTGCTGTGAGGCGTAAGCAATGCGCTTACTCCGCATCAGGCCGCGGATATCCGAGGCCAGACTGCCCACCTCCTGTTTGAGGATGGTGTCCAGGCTGATTGACGGCCCGGCGGTCGGCAGCTGCTCAGGCAGCGTCGACATGGCAGCAACATGTTTTACTTCTGGGACCTTCGCGACTTTGGCTGGGGCCTCTTTTTTAACAGAGGGCCCAACCTCAGGCATAGATTTCTTCACATCCGCCGCAGACAATTTCATTGCTTTGGAGGCGGCCGTTTCTTTGACAGGCTCTTTTTTTACTGGCACAGTTTCTCTTTTCACTGGCACAGTTTCTCTTTTCGCTGGCACAGATTCTCTTTTCACTGGCACAGTTTCTCTTTTCACTGGCACAGATTCTCTTTTCACTGGCACAGATTCTCTTTTCACTTGCACCAATTCTGTTTTTATTTCAACCAGCTCAGTTTTCAATGCTACTGGTTGAGGTGCCTCTTTCTTCACTTCCACCACCGGAGAAGGTACTTGGACGTTGGGTTTGGCGTCAGCCAAGGTGAAGTCTGGGCATGAAAATTTTCCTGAAGAGAAGGGGAAGAAAAGAAAGGATGCATTTTATAAATGGTTCCATCAATAAGTTGATAAAGAAAATGAGATGCAAAATCTTGCGAAATGTCATTTCTGCTTTGAGACCAGGCCCTCCGCTGGCTGAAACTGGTGTCTGGAAAACAATTTAACAAACGCGTCAAATGTGGGATCAATCGAGCGTCTCACGTGTAGTGTACATGGGGTGACGGCTAATTGATTAAAAAGGAAAACGTCATCAAAAATTAATACTGAAATATGTTCTACCCTGATCTTTGCAGAGTTGGTACTTACCAATCTTGCCTGCACTGACTCCACAGGCAGGTATTTTCTTAGCACAGCTTAGCTTCATGGACCCAAACAGGGGTAGAATAGGGGGTAGGGGTAAGGGGTAAGGTAAGGGGTAGGGGTAAGATAAAAGCAACAAATCACTTGCACATTTTTCCTATTTAACATTAGCCTAACTGATGGTGTGGTGTAGCAGCGACCAGTCAGGTAGACTGTCTCCGCTGAACTGAAGAGCGGGGGGGGATTTCCCCTGGGGGATCCCCAACTGAGAGACGCTTCGCTGTCGTTCAATCAGCGTGCCGCGCATTTGGGCTGCCCAATCAGTTTGAAGCGGTAGCTGACCAATCCGGGGTCGGCTGGGGTCAGCTCTCGATCAGGCACAGAAAATCAAAGCGCTAGCGAGGCATCGCTGTAGTAGAGACACAATTAAAGCGGATAGATGCATCTGCGTCCCGACAACTCCTTATCCTTCCTTATCGATATAGCGGAGCAGAGGCATTAGTGAATGTAGGCTGAAGTACCTTCATTGGTCTGAGCAGCCATTTCAGGTTGGTTAAGTAGAGTCTGCTGGGAGGTGAGAGCAGGTGAGCGGCTGGGAGAGCTTCCAGGACTGCACTCCATTGCTTCCTGAATAGCACATGATACTCAATGAGTGTCAATATGCCCATGCAATAAAATGTGCTATCTTTCATATACATTTCATTTTCTCTGAAAAGTTGAAGTTGAAATGAATTGTCAAGCAAAAATTTAAAATCATTTCACCCCACAAAACTACATACTAGAGGCCCTAGAACCGACAACTCACATATCCGACAAGAGAGACGTTGTGGGTTTACAACAAACAACAGGGGGTTAGAACAAGAGAATGCAGAGGAAAAACAGTTATTTTCAGCTTCAAATCATTCTTGGAATGGTGAAAATCAGACCAGTGATTACCAAGTTATCCACACTATTCCACCGCATTAATTTTCCACCCACTGGACTAAAGATGTCAGACATGTCAACAACAAATGACACGGAATTCACCGCCAGAAAGCAAGCAAATTGAAGGTAAGATTTCCAGCTTCAAAATATCTTTGGAATGGTGAAAATTACAACCGACAGACCTGGGTGTAATGTTATGCTTGGACAAAATTAGAAAATTGCATCTACGTTTTCAGAGAAAATGTATTATTCATATGAAAGATAATAAAGCAAGGCACAGTGTTCTGTCAAACTGAAATTTCCATAGATTTGGTTACATTGGCGTAAAGTTGGTACCAAATAGGAGTGGAATAAATTATTGCTTGAGTTACAGTTTTCACTGGCAATTTTGAACAGAATTCATTAGAGTCAGTCGACCAACATGATTGTTTGCAGGGAATTTTACATATATTTTTATTAAAACAAAGAAGAATAAGTCACCCATTTGATTGATGTGTACTTTTAAATATAAACATTACAGTTAAGTTGGTATATAAAGACATTTAAAGTTGAGCAAGTTTAGTTTGTTTTTGATTTTTGACGTGATTAATGTTTTTAATAAGAATTCACCTCAAAGTAGTTGGTGCCGGGAATCTCCTCTGGATTACTGCTGTTCACTCCAACTGGCTCTGCTGGTGGCAGCACTTCCTGTTTGATGCAGGGCTCGCCGGACATGGCTGAAAAGGTCATGTTTATAATTATGGAAGAGATTATTATCTAATCTATTATCTGATTATTAATTAACTGATTGAATTTAATTATAGTACTAAATATATCAAAGCTTTTTTTGTTATTGGAGGGCTGTTGATCGTTCTTATCTAAAGACAAAATTAAATAATTTTCAGTGGATGTTCTAGTAAATTGTGTGTAAATTGTGTAGAGGGCTGGATAACAACAAATAATAACAACGACACTTGCAAGTCTAAGATAAAAACTGATAAGGTGACAAAAAAAAACACGACAGACCAACAGACAAATCTTAGTATTGTAGGAAGTTAATCGGAAAAACAGCTGCAACAGACAGTATATCAATGACTGCCAGTACATTTGATCACCAATTAAAAAACGGGCACAATTAATAGATTGAATAAAACTTATCCTTAGTTTTTTTTGTGCAAGAATATGGAAAATGTTCACAGAAGCAGAAGTGAACCTAACCTTGCATTTCTCCCGTCTCCTCCACCGATCCTTGTTGCTGCTGTTGGGCCATGCTCTTGAGAGTGGTGAGCAGGAGTCGGAGCAAGCGCTGGGTGTCTACCTGAGCGCTGGTGTCGTTGCGCAGGTCTGTGTCAGTGATGCCCATGTCCTCAATCACAGTCATCAGGTTGCTTTCCGACGGGCCAGAAGCCGCCCCAGAAGAGTCACCTGCGAGGTAGGCTGGCACAAATAGAACATAGTTGCACAGGAATTCATTAAATTTGCATTTTTGTCATCCCAGAACCATTGTGTGTGAACAGGTACGTTGTATTTACCGAATTGTATTACAGTAACGTGCACGTTTGTACAGTACAGTATACAGTTCCGCTCTGCGCAGACATAACTCTGGAAGGCTTGTGGTGCATCGGCTCTGTTGTGCCGCCGGTACAACATAGAGCAGCAACAAAAAATAAAGATGGCCTAGCCTAGTTTTGTGCCGCATTAAGAAATCCTTCGTACGGAGTAGTGCGTCCGAGACGACCAGTCTATGCTCACAACGTTGCGTGTAGAACCCTGTGTGGACCAATGGCGTGGGCGCATTATCTCAGGATGCTGCGTGTAGCACCCGGTGAGGACCAATGGATTGGCTGCATTATCTCGGAGGCACCAACTTAATGCTTATTATCTTAATGGAACGTGGCATAGCGCCAATCTTTGTACTTTATATGCGTATAGAGCAACAAAAAAATGTGTTTACTTTCATGAAATGGCCAAAAATGATCACAAGTGCATTTTTTGATTACGATAACAGAATTATTGAAACAGCATGTGCATGGAAGTGATTTCGTTTAGAGCCTTTTGATCAATATAAGCGGATGATCACTATATCTGTGATCACTTGAAATGGATTCCACTGTATTGTTATGCTACATCATATGCACTTTGATGATGAAAGTCACCTCTGCTAGACTCTCCATTGGCCAAAGGCTCGGAGCGGGGCTTCTTGGAACAGACTTCCTGGTCTTCCTCCTCCAGTCTCCTCTTGACTCCCAGGTCATTGTAGGAGCTGTCTTCACCTCTCTCATCCCCTAGCGTTTCCTGGGTTAACACCTTCTTACGCTGCTGTATTAGCTTCAGCAGCTGCTCCATCTTGGCCTTGTCATATTCCTCCTGAAGGCCCACGCACAGTAATATAAATGTTATTTCATGATTAAAACCAAAAAATGTTGTTCAGGTGTTGGTTGATGACTTCATTCCCAATGGGGAAATGTCATTGCCATCACACAAAACAGACAATTAAACACAGCGCACGACAATACAACACAGCAACAGTACAGCCCAAGCCGCAGCACAACATATTTGTCACAAAGAACACAAATGTCCAGCATATACAGAGAGGCATCTATCGAACACAACGAAAGATCTCCTTAACTTCTCAGTAGGATTAAAGAATCTGTGCAGCTCAGAAGTCCACGGAGAGGAAATGACCAGTCTTGAAGTCAATTTATTGAAACTTTACTACAAACATGGCTGCTAAGCTAAGTGGCTAGTTATGACTTAGCAAGAGTAAGGTAGAAGCCAAATAGGACGTATGTATTCTTGTCGTTTGATGGCAATAAACACTTGACTAAGCAGGTCATTCAAGCTGGTTTTACAAAAATTCCAGAGCAAGCTGTCCTGACAGCCCCTCCGTTTGCATGGCCACATCGGATCGACTGATTCTGGTGCCGAATGGCACTTCCTGGAATTGACAGCAGATCAATTGGCAATTCGTCCAAATCTATGTCCGCATGTACACATGTGCGTACCGATAACTCCTTATGTTGTTTAATGGCGATCTTCTTCTTGTCGTTTAACAGCCATCGACACTTGACTAAGCAGATCATTCACGCCGATTTTATAAAAATTCCAGATCTTCTTCTTCTTGTCGTTTAACAGCGATCGACACTTGACTAAGCAGGTCATTCACACCGATTTTACAAAAATTCCAGATCTTCTTCTTGTCGTTTAACAGCGATCAACACTTGTCTGAGCAGGTCATTCACGCCGGCTATCCAGCTATTCTATCATAATAGTCCTGGTCTTTTGTGTCATACTTCTTTGAATCTACTCTGTCACATCACACTCCTTTATATCCTGTCTCAGCTAGTCTCTTCCTCCGCGCCGCTCCTCCTCATAGTCTCTGTAGGGAAGGACTCTAATCAAAGCAAAATAAATCAATCGAATCTCAACCTTTACCAATCGAATCTCCGAAGAGCTTGCTTCGTTTTCAGTTTGTAGTCCCACAATCAACTGTCCCTGCTTCCTCGTCTCCCCAATCTGCTCCTCATGGTTGATCTTCAACTGCTTCTTCAGCTCCTGAATCTGCTCCACATGGGCAGCCTTCAACTGCTCCCTCAACTCCTGAATCTGCTACTCATGGGCACCCTTCAACTACTCCCTCAACTCCTGAATGTGCTCCTCATGGTTATCCTTCTGCTCCTGAGGGACAACCCTCAACTGTTGAATTTGCTTCTCATAGTTGTTAGCTCTCGAGTCATTGGTGATGGTCCTCAGCTCATCAATCTCATTTGCCTGATCAGAAACCTTCATCAGAGCATCAACCATATGCTGCTTCCCACTCATCACTCCCAGTCTGTAGGTCTCTTCCTCGTACAGTTCCAGCATAAGATACTCTCCAGAATGACTTGACTTTCTTCTCAGAGTCCTTACAAGGAGGACATCTATAGTGTCAGCAAGGGTACCCGCGTCAATAAGGGCACCTGCTTCTCTTTGGGCGAACTCAGCCTCTCTAGTCTTCCTCCGGGCCTCAGGATAATATATCCCTTCTGTGGCATTGACTCGCTGGAATGAACTGCTCAACATCACGAAGACCCACTGCTGGAATATGAATTTGGTTGGGTAGTACAGGCACATCAAACTCTAGGATGACACTCCGAGTTGGGACTTGCCTGCCCTCCCTCCACACCATCATCCATTTTGCCGTCCTCACACTGGGCCTAAACTTTGCTATATCGCCCAATACGCAGTCATGGTCCACTCTTCTCACCACTCCTTTGGGGCCAGGGCGTATACTAGAGATCTCACTCACTTTGGTTGCTCTCATCACCTGCGATGGTCCTTGTTTTATGGCGTTCGTAGTAGGGGTGCAACGGATCAAGAGACTCACGGTTCGGACCGATCCTCGGATCAGAGCTCACGGATCACAGATTTTTTCGGATCATCGCAAAAAACAAAAACAAAAAAACACAAGACAAAAATAAAAACACAAGTTTGACTTTTGTTTATTAAAAACTGTTGAATTAAAATACATTAACTCAACTTAAGTGCATCAGGATAATATATGTTTTAAACATAAATAATATTAATAACCACATATTATATATTTACAAATGTAATAAAGAGAACATTGTTATTTATTTTCAATTGAACATCTATATGTTGCTGCTCTTATCAAAATCATATTGAATTACACACTGCCATATTATACTTCATTTATGTGATTTATTGCATTTCTGAACTATTCAGTTGAGAGACACAGACAGACACAGACAGAGACGGAGAGAGAGAGACAAAGAGGCGGAGAGAGACACATAGTGAGAGAGGGTGAGAGAGAGAGGCAGAGAGAGAGAGAGAGACACAGAGAGAGAGAGAGGGAGAGAGAGAGAGGCCAGGAGAGAGGCAGAGGGAGAGAGAGAGAGGGGGGGAGAGAGAGAGAAGCAGAGAGCGACACAGAGAGATCGACAGAGAGAGACAGATAGATAGTGTTGAAATACTCGCCGTCTTTTCACCGCGAAGGCTGTGACCGCGCGTGCACGCACACACGGGCACACAAACTTGTGTGCGTACACACACACACACACACACGCTCGCGTAAACACA
>OMKY01252965.1:16062-33235 GCA_900302395.1 Bregmaceros cantori
TTTAAATTAGAGGTGCAACGGATCAAGAGACTCACGGTTCGGACCGATCCTCGGATCAGAGCTCACGGATCACGGATTTTTTCGCATCATCGCAAAAAAAAGAAAACAAAAAAAGACAAGACAAAAATAAAAACACAAGTTTGTCTTTTGTTTATTAAAAACTGTTGAATTAAATACATTAACTCAACTTAAGTGCATCAGGATAATATATGTTTTAAACATAAATAATATTATTAATAACCACATATTATATATTTACAAATGTAATAAAGAGAACATTGCTATTTATTTTCAATTGAACATCTATATGTTGCTGCTCTTATCAAAATCATATTGAATTACACACTGCCATATTATACTTAATTTATGTGATTTATTGCATTTCTGAACTATTCAGTTGAGAGACACAGACAGACACAGACAGAGACGGGGAGAGAGAGAGAGAGAGAGAGAGAGACAAAGAGAGGCAGAGAGAGACACATAGTGAGAGAGGGTGAGAGAGAGAGAGGCAGAGAGAGAGAGAGAGAGACAGAGAGAGAGAGGCAGAGAGAGACACAGAGAGAGAGAGAGGGAGAGAGAGAGAGGCCGGGAGAGAGGCAGAGGGAGAGAGAGAGGGGGGGGGAGAGAGAGAGAAGCAGAGAGCGACACAGAGAGATCGACAGAGAGAGACAGATAGATAGTGTTGAAATACTCGCCGTCTTTTCACCGCGAAGGCTGTGACCGCGCGCGCACGCACACACGGGCACACAATCTTGTGTGCGTATACACACACACACACGCTCGCGTAAACACACACGCTCGCGCGCGCACACACACACACACTTATACACTCGCGCACGTTTCTGCTAGACGGGGCTCTATGGGCCAGGGAGAGTCGTGTTTTAAACTGGAGCGCAGCGTAGCGGTGTGCGCCGTGCGGCCACACACACACGCGCCTAGTCCGCGGTTCAGGCATGTTCCGAACCGTTGCCCCTGTTCCGATCCGAAATTCGGATCAACGTGATCCGTTGCACCCCTAATTCGTAGCATCACCCCTGGTTCTGTCTTCCACAATTGAGCACCTATGTTGGTCATCATTGGTACCAATGCTCTTCCCATCACTTCCATCTTCATCTACAGAGTGGTCATCCTATGAATTTCAACGTTTTACCCTTCTCTTCTTTCTTTGACGGAACATATTCATCTTACACAGTTTCCTTGACGCTTCCTAAAGGTCTTGTCATTTAATGGCGATCGACACTTGACTGAGGAAACATCATTCATGTATAGCTGGTGGGAGAGGACATCCGATGATGCCACAGCTTTGGAGCAATCAGGACAATGGAGGCGGGACTTGTTAGTTACAATTCAGTAACAAGCGAAATATGTATACTATGTAGGTCAACATCCTTACCTTGGACATCGGCTTGGAGTCCATCTGCCGCCCATTAGGATGGCTGCTCAAGGCCGCGCCTGCGATCTGCGCCTGGGCCCCAGGGGTTAGCGCCGTCGTGTCCGAGCCACGGTCCGATCCGCCCCAGTCGGACACTGGACTGTATTCTGGCACGGCGGGTGGTGCGGCCACCACCGGAGGGGCCTGGTTCTTTTCCATGCTGCTGTGGGCACGGCCGACAGACATCGTGTAGTGTGCTGGACTATGCAGGTAGTGGCGCAGTACAGGCTCCACCTCAAGCCACATCTTCCGTCCCATGTACAGCTTGGGACGTTCATCGAGCAACTGCAACCACACAAAGTGTCAACCATCAGCGCCAAGGATTTCAAGAGTACACCCTACATTTCCACAAATGCATTTTCTAGACAGTAGAGCTACTATAAGCTGTACAATCTTTTTGATATAATTTGTAATTTAACAGAATATTGATATTAAAGTATCAGTGGACAATACTGAATAATAGTTGGCACTGAGAGAATAACATTTTGACAACGATAGTTATATTGCATTCATTACTGCTGTAAAAACATAGTCGCGAAGCTTGTCGCTTTTCATGTATGCCCCAGGGGAAATCTTAAAATACAATTACACAACTTGTATTCTGTTGTAGTCTGGCAAGCCAGAACCAACAAATCGTATGTGACCAGTCGGACCAGTGGGTCTGGACCAATGAGGCAGACAAATCAGCAGCGGGCCTTGTTTGAATCGAGACATGGGCCTCCATGCCATGTATCACGCCTACAGCGCAGTGATTTGATAACTTCATTTGATTGACACTTTTTAAAGCCTGCTTAATTCAAAGCAAATGATCGCTCTAGTCTCATAGATTCATGGACGATTCATTTGTTCTGGCTTGCCAGGCGTATTACGTTCTGCAATTATGCTACCATTTTAAACATTCAGACATGATTGAATGGATGGATGAGAGCCATATTTTCAACATCAATATCAGTTGTCATGGTTATTCAGCAGAACGGAATGTACAATTACTATATTCTCCCAGAACTAGTAAGTCGGCCAGTGATATGCTGCCATCTCCTGGCAATATATAGTATTACATGTTTAATACTCCGATGTAATCCGATTACTGACTAGTTTATTTTTTTAATGTTAACTTTTCATTGACCACTGCTGAGTGGCAACAAAGTGAACAAACTTTAAAATAAAAATGACTGAGCAATATGGATTACCATCACCTAATCTTCTCTGTACCCTCCGCTAGAAATCAGATTTTCGCACTCCACAGCCAGTGCCACGAACAATACTGCCGGTATTTATATCATGTTTGATGCAATTTTAACCCTAATGGAACCTTAATTTCCATGCAGAGATAAGGAACATTGAAAATTAAAAAAAAAAAAAAACATTCATCCAATTCATCATTCATCCACTGCAAAGATCCAAATAATGAACCCAACCCAATGAACCTTGAGTTGACGGGCGCTGCAGCTTTCTGACCTGCTTGTACTCCGGCATGATGAAGGGCTTCCAGGTACCACTCTCCAGTTTGCTGAAGTAATCCCCAGCGATACGTTCCATGCCAGAGCCCAGGTCCTTTCCAATCTGCTGGTTGCGCAGCTTCATCAGAGAATGGTGCAGGGCCGGCAGAAAAGGCATCAGAGCGGGCATGTTAGGAGGCCCCAGGTCGCCCCCTACAGTCGGAGTGTCTGGCTCAAACACCTTGGGTGCTGGGGACGAAAAGGAGGCATGCTGAGAAACTACAAATGGAAAGTTGCAATGTAAAAGCAGCACTTGTCATTTTTATTCGGCATGAGCACCATTTTCCCATATAGTGGGAAGGAGAACTGACGATGCTGCCCGTCCGTGCCCATGAACCATACATATGCAGGATACAGGTGTCTCACAGAGCCGGCACGTTTAGCACTTGCGGCGGAAGCGACATTTTTCCATTTTATTGACAGGGTTAGTTTCAAAAATGAGACGAGAGAGATCAGGGGAGACATTGCAGAAAGGTTGGCGAGGAGAAATAGTGACGCTGCCCGTGCCTGTGAACTAAGTCCCAGGCACAATAAGTGTGCTGGGTAACAACGACCGACTCACAGAGCCAGCACATACTTGCCATTTTTTTATTGGCGAGTGTCCAGGGACTAGAACTCCGCCCAAAAATATTCAAGAAAATGCAATGTCACAATCCACCAAATCCGCCTTAGGGATGGATAAAGTATATCAATCCATCTATACTGTTTGGCAAAACACCATCAAAAGCATCAACATAGACTTCTTAATCTCCAATAATTCAGCCTTTCAGTTTCAGCGCTAGTGCCAAGCTATTTGCATCTACGGAATATTGTTTACAAACAACTACTAAACATAACAGTTAAGATCAACGTGGAATGTGGTGAGGGATGGTTAGGATATGAGAAAAATGATATCTACTTACTGCAAAAAAAAAAAATGTGTTTACAACATAGACTTCTATAAATGTTGACATCTTTGGAAAATAAGCCCCCATTGTAGGACTTCTACTTGGCACTGAAAATATATTAAATGGTGGTTGGTGACATGGCACTAGGCCAGGGCACAGGCGTCAGGCGGGCTTCACAGGCCAGGCTTTCACAAGTCAGTCTGGTCTGGTACTCTGGTTTGTTATTTGGGCTTTAATTAATCTGGTCTGCTTTGACAGTGCACAACTGAAAGTGGGTCCAAAAAAAAATCAAAAAACAAAAACAAAAAAAAAAACGAACCAGTTGAAGAAATTTCATCATCATCAACATCATACTAAATGACCCACGCTAAACATTATAAAATTACATTTCTGACTCGCCACATCTGAGTGAATCCCATTGGTCCAAAGAAAGATATGAGATGGGATTGTGCAAATTAAACTATATAACTTGACATGCTGAGGCAGTGAAAAACAGCAAATTACATTCATCCATTTCATGTTAGTAAGACAGAGTTATGGACACCAAGCCTGGGAGAACGTTTGGGCGAGTCTAGTTTTTTGGTGTTGAGGACACCGTGGATTTTCCTCACAAAGAAGTCACTTATGTTATAATCAGGGCGTAGAACCAATATTTTTCCCCAGCGTTTCATTCTGAACGGAAACAGAACATAACGTTTCCGGTTATGTGTTCCAGCAATAAATTGACGTTCCCAAACCGGTTAGAACAAAAATATTGTTCCTGGAACAATTTCGTTCCTGTCAGCTGTTTAATGCTATGTAATATTTGTTGAGGCGAACCCAAAGCGACTCGCTACAGTGGCCCGCTGGTAGCGTTCTAAGCCGAGGTCTCGTTGCGAGTCCCGCAAAAATTCATACTTCACTGCTGCATCGTAGAGTTGATAAATACTCTTGTTTTATTTCTGAAGTTATCCCCAAGTGCACTCCTTTGAGGAACAAAATAAAACCGGTATTAACCAGTTACCATCATTTTTAAATAAGTGTTCCTGTTCTGGAACATAAAAAATAATAACGTTTCCGGTTTCGTTTCTGTTCCCTGGAAAATACAAAAAGTTCCCGGTTTTCGTTTCCGTTCCTTGAACCGGTTCAAAGGGGGGGGGCGGAGGTGGATAATGAGTTATGTGCTCCACTGCTAAACCCTGCTAGTGCTACGTATGCATAAAGCATAAAGTGATTCATTACTTCTTTTCCTGTAAATAGCGCAAATTCAGCTCACATTGTCTTTTCAGCACAATGGAAATGCACCCAAACAGTCAAGTTCAGGCACTAAACTGCTGGAATCCTATGCAGTACACTGGAATCCTATCTACGACACAATTATGAAAAAAAAAATCATAATCATGTTTATTTGGATAATTATTCAAATCACGATTATTAATCACGATTATGAAACGACAAACAACTGAACTTGATTGCACTTATGAAAAAAATTATCAATGCATAATAATCTAAAATCATGAAATGCATGCAAATGTATTTAGCAAGGAATACAAAAAAAATAAAAAACATCATTAAACCATAAATGCAATAGTATGAACTCTGCTTAGGCGGGACTACATATGTACCATGTATGAACAAAAAAATGATTGCAATTTTCCATACTTACAATATTTTACGACAGTCCGGTGTTCTTGAAACACAAACAATGCCTGGAGCTTCTTCTCAGATCGACCCCATTGATCTGAAGAGATCAAAAGAAGAAAAAAAGCATGAGGGTTTGTTGTTTCAAAAAAAAAAAAAAAAAAAAAACATGTGTGACTGACATACATAACCTCATTAGTAGGTAATAATGTCCATATTCAACCGATAAACTCCTCTACCTGTATCAGAATACTTTATTGATCCTGGTTGGGATCAATACAGTACAGTAAATAATTGCAAACACACCTTTATTATTATTGACCATCTGCACAGCAGAAAGCAGGAACAGAAATCCTTTGTCAGGTAAGGGCTTCACCAGCACCTAGGAAGAGAACAAAAATAAAATAGCACAAGTGGCTTGCATGGCTTTTTAAATCAGACTATATGAAAAAAAATTTTGAAATGGAAATGTTTTAATAAATCTGTTTACACTGTAAATAGTTGTTTTATTCATTCCCAGGTTGCAGAGCAGAAAAAAATGCTATTTTCATAGCATTTAACATATTTGCATCAAAATAAACGTATTCAAATATAGTAATTTTATACATTTGCAGACCCTAGGGCTAATAAATAGTTTTGCCTGAAGATGCGACGCCTCTTATTCCACCAAATGAGCCCTCCTTATCTAGGGGATCCTGATGTTACATAGTTCCCATCGCCATATTCAATACTCTCAGTATATATTGTAGCCTGACAGCGAACACCACTCACCGTCCGATCTCTCTCCAGTTTATAGACGAGTGCGGCCAGGCTGCCGCTGGTAGACTTGCCCTTACTCTCCACGACATCCAAGAGGGTGCAGGACATGCCAAATTTCAGCACTGTGGGAAGGAGACAGAAGATCCAATCAGGAGATGTGTGATTTTGTGCAGTACTTTGCACAAAATAGATACCAAAGTTTACCTTTTTTTGTTGCCGTTATGCAGACAGTTCAATCAGGACAAATACTCATAATCCAATGCTTAAAACTAAAACTATAGTCAGGTTTCTTTCATAGTGGCTGGGGATAAACGATTGACTTCATGGCTTCTCTGGCTTGCCGGCGGAGGCCATGTTGGCATCAGCGCGCTATTAGTTTGGCCCCCGCCGCCAGGCCGTGACCTCACCTGCAACAGCCTCATTGCAGGATAATCGCAAATGATAAATTGTCTTCAACATGCATATAATAGTTCCATTTTATTTCTTACAAGCAGTAATGGTACTTCAAATATACAATCTTATCCAAATGAAACAGCAAGGTTGTGTTTTGATGAATAGTAGTGACGTTTATGTCACAATTCTTGTCGTTTGCAAGGAGTGATGTCACGTCTGCATTTTTTTGAGGGGGTGGGGTCACCCGACAGAGCCAAGTCAGCCAACTAAACATCACTAGTGGGTAGTCAATTTTGATTACATCATAGGGATGTCAAAATTTGGTTAATGTTTCCATCAATTTTCATCATCGATTTTGTCCATGCATGACTAAAACACATTCTCAACAAGTAAAAACATTAAAAAATCTAAGTGATAACGTTCTTCTCTTAAGGGTTTTCATTTTGTAATGGCCAGGGTCACGGAGGTGCTGGGATATCATATTATTTCTTATTGCTATCTGCACACATGCAGCAAATGTATTTCAGTACACATTTCCGATCAATTGTTTGGTAGTGAATTGATCAAATATTATCAGTTGGTTAATTGCTATGTGTCATACTATGAATTATATCAGAAATAAGAATTGGAGAAACCCTTCTCCTGCAACCACTGGCACGAAGTTGACAAGATCAATGCAGGGGAAACACTACAGCTGCAACAACTGTATTCTTTTCAACTGTATTCTGTTACCAATTACGAATGGTAACAGCAGTGTTTTTTTAGAAAGTAAGTGCGGGAATGAGATTCTAGCAGACTACTGGCTTACTGCTAAAGCCGCTGCCAACTGCACTAAACTAAATGGAAGAATGAATGGATGGATGCATTGTCTTATTAATATTATTTTAACTGCATTAATACAGACCGTCTCGTGAAACTGCGTAGGTGTCCCAGTTGAAAACAGCAGGCAACTTCCTCTTCAACTGGTCTAGCTGTATACTCTGGTCCACGTCCAGTCGTTCAGGCCTGTGAAAATACAAATCATGAAGCCTGTAGATAGGCCAGATACAACAAGAACAAACTATCATAAAGAAATATAATTTTAATTAGGTCTGTAACTAACCTGATAAATCTGTATTTTGTCTTTTAAAAATGACCCCAAATATTTGCACAAATTTACAACAATGATTTTTTTTTGGCCCTTCCATTAGATTTTGCTCAGTCTGAAGATTTCCTTCCTTTCTTGGTTCTTTGCAATCAACATTCACCCAGTATGAGTGCATTGACCTTTTTGCACGCATACATACACACAAAATGATCGCCTACAAATCACTCATTTAGTTTATTGGAGGAACTCCGTTCCGTTTCTCAGCAAGAAGGTCCCAGCCGGCCCAGGTCCTTTCTGTTTGGCGTTTACATGTTCCCCCCGTGTCTGCGTGGATTTCCCCGGACACCCCGGTTTCCCCCCACCTCCAAAAGCACGTTCTAGTTAATTAGGTCCAGACAGTGCCCCTGACCAAGTCACTGGCTCAGATTATGGAGTTGGACCATAAGCGCTGCTCTATAGCCGTCCTCCGCTCCTCCACGATGGGTAAAATGCAGAGGAAGAATTTTAATCTAGGTATATGTGACTAAATAAAATAACCTTTACCTCAAACTACATTTGGGAGAAAATAACAAAGGCCATTTGTGATAATGTCTTTGCAGGGATTTGGCCATGAAAAAGAGGAGGCATCAACAAAAAAAAATCAAATGGGCAACAATGGTACTTACAGTTTGAAGGGGATCTGGGGGCTGCTGCTGGAACGCAGAGCCACAGGGAATAGCTCTTGGCCCTTGTTCAACAACACCCCATTCCACACCAGGTAGCTCTTCCCTGGATGTCAAACATCAGGGTCAGTCACTATTACATCACATCTCATTTTACATCATATCTCTTTTGTGCACCAACATGGGTGCTAGACCTCCAGCGATGTCACTCCAGTGTGTTTCTGTTTAGGGTTGGGCGTGCATGATTTGAGCAGTTTTCAGACTGTGCCTTTCATTGTTGCTGGTTTATTCAGCGTTTGTGCATTTAAGTATGTTTTAGTGCCGAGGGCGCTGTCCAGAAAATTTTGACACCTTTCAGTACACTGAAAGTGCCTGCATGCTGCACTAAAAAGGTCAGAAACGCAGTATGTGAACAGTGGACACTGCGTGCACCACGCGGACGCCATGTTGCTTACCTAGCAAAATTTCAATATTGTTGAAGTTGGAAACGAGCGCACATTAGGGTTGAGACATTAAAAAAAAATTTTTGATATTAAAATTCCACATGGTGGCCCCAAAGATTCTGATATAATCGTGATGTTTAGGACAGTTGCACAACCCTCAACTTTACTATACAAACTGTACTTGCAGTTATGAGAATGCATAAACTGTTAAATGTTGCTGCCATCTTGGGGGTTGAGTCGAGCTGTGTCGCAAATCAGCAGTAATACAAACACACTTCCAATTTCTGAATGTCATGGAATGTATGAACAAAGGGCTGTTAGCATTTTGAAGTGTAATTGATTGCACATTTTCTGGATATACTCTTGTAAGTGGATACAATAGAAATATATGTTGGTATTGAACACTGCACACACATGTGGTTGTGCCTTACACAATTCTATGGAGGTCTTCCGCAGTGAGAGTTAAGGGAAACATTTCATTCAGGAACAGGCGGCATTAGAATTTTGAAAAATATGCGTGCACCATACCTTGTCGTACATCAGGAGAGATCATGTTGAACCTGTGGGCAAAAGACAGAAAACAAAGATTTGTTAAGACGTTCAAAACTAGGGAACAGCGATATTTTTAAGCATATTCAAAACGCACCTTTTCAAAACAGAATTACTGATTTCTTTTTTTTAATATGATGAACCAAAAATGAAGAAGACAAAAATGTTTTATTTTTTCTTATTAGAGAAAGAGAAATCCAAGTAATTAGGGATGGGCACAATTAATTGATGATAAATTGAATATAGTTGTATGAACTCTTTTAACAGACTAACTGTGCAAAGCGCAAATCTAAGTTTATGGTTCTGTCTGAAGTCGCTCCCTGTCCCCCATAAAGTACACTATATGGGGCGCACGCCCATTTTGTAGGCGTGTCCGAATTCTCCATGTACCCTATATAGTGCACTGAAAGTATCCCACAATGCACCGCGAAAAGTAGTGAGCATCGATGTACCCTAGACGAAGCAATATAACCCATAATGCACTGCAAGACGTTTTAAAAATTACAAAAACATGGGACAGCGTGAATTTCATAATTGTACATTTTTAAATTACATATATAATAATTTTTACAACGCCAACTCTAGTAGAAATATCTTTCGCTACTATTGAGTGCACAATAAGTCAGTGCACTGTATGGGGAGTAGGGGATAGGGAACAATTTCAGACACAGCAAATATTTACTGTTCTTCCAACCGACACTTCCTTTAATTCATAGTGCCAGACAAAATTTGGGCAACATTCACCAACAATATGGCTCGGACTGTACCTGTGCTTCCGTGAGAAGGTGAGATTAGGACCTAATCATGAAGCGATGAGGCAAAGTGTGAATTATAAATAATCTACATCGTCCACATGTAATCTGTTCAAATGATCCATTACGCAGGAAGTGGCCGTTCATCTCTATGCCAGCTTAACCTCAAGTAGAGTCCATCCACGAATGCTGTGGCAATAGAAATCTACACAATATATGTATCATTATTATAATCATTATTATCATTATTATTATATTATAGTGTTTGCCTGGGGTGTCTATTATGGTCTCGCTTTCTCCCGTTGCAAGAACATCTCAGACTCCGCTTCAATTGAAACGTCACACGGCACATCCGTTACTTTGTAGTTTATTCATCCACGTACAGAGCGCCTCCCCCGGCTCTTTTCCCATGGATGCAGAAAAAAAAAAACGCAATGATTGATCGAATATTAACCATTCATTCTGACGGTAGTCATCCAAGAAATGTAACTGAATGTACATCCCCGTAATACATTTAAAAATATGTATGGCTTCGCTGTGGGAAAACCGAAAGAGGATCGTTTTACCTTAGAGTATCTACTACTACCTTGTAGGTAGCAGATAATTATTATTAACGATTTGTTGGTAAGCCGCGGAAGCGTTAGCAGCTTGTACTTTTGGCCAACGAGCACGTTTTTATGTTATCATGTGTCCCATACCACCCGTTCTCCATCTTTGAGAACCTGAGAAGCTCTCGGAGCAACAGATTTCTTGTTCCTGTGTCCTCTACTGAGAGGTTCAGGAGATCCTTCGTCCCCACGGTGATCAGACTTTTTAATGGACGGTGTACTCGATAGACGCCCCTCTGGATATGCTGGACATTTGTGTGACTAACTGTTTTGTTGCTGTGTTGTATTGTTGTTGGCGCTGTGTTGAATTGTCTTGTTGTTGCACGATGGCAATGAAATTTCCCCATTGGGGATGAATAAAGTAATCAATCAATCAATCAATCATACATACCTGTGCAGGCTGGAAGGCACAGAGCCAGTGTCCTTGCCAGTGAACTGGAAAGACACAATGGCATATGGGCAGACGTGGCGCGGCCGGGCCTTGATCTCATCGAAGGCAAAGTCAAAGAAGTATTGCTGCGAAGAGGCCAGAGACACCAGCAGTTAATAACTACAACAGAAGCCATCCTACCAAACACACATATTGTTCAGACAACAAAAGATATTTTCAATTCACAGAAAAAATATTCAACACTTTTCTTGAATGTTAATTAATAGATTTATATTAAAAGCATAATATAACATAATATTTAGATGGTGGACATCAAACATCAATGCATATTTCTTATGCATTATGTATGAAAAATGTTGAAAATGTTAAAAGCAGGTGACCTTGCCCCATTTCCTTTAAGCTGCCCAATTACACCCCACCCACATTGGGCAGGAACATTAAAAGGTGATGTCTAACTGAATTATGTTTGAAAGCATTCACATTATGTCCAGAAAATATACACAATCAAATGCAGATCATATCATTTGTGGGTTTCCACTTACCATAAAAAAGCCCACTCAACAGCAAAGCAGTTTCGAACATTAGACCTGGCGCGTGTTTACACTATCGCTGTCACATAATGGGCTCAGTATGTTATTGGAGAACCAAACAAACTATGGTATTAATTGCGTGGTTAACATTCGTTGTACACTACTTTCACACTGCATTGTCAGAAACCCATTGTCTAGAGCGGGGCAATATGGCCTCAACATGCCGTATTTGAATTCCATGTCTCTTCAGCACAGTTAAACCACTGTTAGTTTTAACTGTTATCCCATTAGGTTACTCGTTATTGACATTCGAAAGTAATCCGTTACACTACTGGATTACTGATTGAAGCATGTACGAGTTAGATTACTTTCAGTTACCGATAAAAAAAACCCAATTAAGAAGATTCATACTTTTTCTACAACAAAATTCAAATGTGCTTAGCTATACACAGCCAAGGATTTAGTGAAAGCATCACAGCAGGGTAGAAGCATTTCACGGCTGTGCACAATGTCTACTAAAGTCATCTCCGTCTCAATGCTTTGAGAGTATTGTTATTTATTTATTTCCTGCACAATGAAATTGCTTTGCCAATAATGGCTATGGCAAGAAGGGGAAAGGTTACCTGGGTGAGTTCGAAGGCCCGGTAGGATAGCAGCGACGTCACCTTAGTGGCGTTCTTGGACACGTGACAATCAAACTTGGATGACGGCTCAACATCATTCTTCTTTCCCAAGAACTCCTGAACCTGCTTTAATCTGCCCTGCACCAGGAGAAATTGACATAGCCTGAGTATGAGTGCCACGGAAGAATAGAAATGCAGAGATGTTTTCTTTGGAGCTGAAGGACCCATAATAATTCACCTCGATTATCAGATGAAAAAAGGCGATTTGCTTACACACACACACAAACGGACTGACCATTTCACAGGAGAACAAGACATAACGGGAGAAAAACTGAGGTCCTGAGCATGTTCTTACTTCAGATTCTGTTTCAATTTAGGGAAATGTAACCTGGACTATGTGCACCATTTGGCTGTGTGACAGTGTTTAACGTCATTGTATTGTTGAAGTATCCAGCCCTTGTCCAAGTTCAACTTTGTCAATTCTTGGACATTATTCGTGAGAATCTAACGATTGATTCATTCAACCTCCCAACACTAGATAATTAAACAGCACCCAATCCATGCAACCTTCCCGAAACCATGATGTCGAACATCATGGTTTAGGCTCCCATGGTGCCACTCTTCAGAGAAACTGGCAAGATCAACATCCAACCGTTCACCTAAAATACCCTTTCTCAATTGAAATTGTTAATCCAAGCCACCAATGATTTATTAAATTAAAATTATTAGGGGTGGCGAGTCTACTCAGAGTTGGTGAGAAGCCATGTCCAACAAGAAAGAGGGCAAGGAGCCAATAAAATATTGTTGAGATGACAAGAAAGACCTATTTAGATCTGCAAAGAAAAAAAAGTGGGAACCCAGCAAAATGCCTGATAAACAAATGGCACTCTCAATTGAGACTTGAAACAAACTAGCAACCTCTTAGCAGTTTGCAAACGACATACCCTCATGACTTTAAAGATGATGAGGTCACCAGTGGCACCAACATCAAATGGATTCATCTGGAGCAAGTCGGCGTGTTTGGAGAGGTAAACTCCTGGAAAGGCAAGAATAAACACTTTTTGTTTGTCATATGGTTATGTTCATTTGCAGCCGTAGTGTTTAACAGAAGCACCTTATGTAAACTTTTAGGCTCCAATTTTCCATGGTGAATCAGCAGAGAAAAAAATACATGTATTACAGGGAAATTTTGGATTTCGTGGATAAAAGTCAAAATTCTGTGAACCAACATCTTACATGTATTAGTATCTCATGGAACTTAATTGATCACCAAGATTCATTGGCAAAGTAAATTCTCTATACATGCCATTACCCAACTTCATACATTGTGAAGTGTAAACATCGCATAGTAATAATAACAATCATAATAATAACAACTATAAAAATAAATCAACGTGTGTTCTGAAAGTAAATACTATGAGTAGGATAACGCTTTTAGATTACAAAATGCCAGCAACTGCATAGTACCGCTTTAATTGAACACTAGATTTTATTTTGACGTGTTTCCAGAGCGAACGCATAGCGTGACATGAGCGACATCTAGTGGTCACGGTGGAAATTGCAGGTTTTACAAATATCGTGCTCAAATTTGTCGAATCCCACAGAAGACGAATCCCGCCTTCCCGAAGAGACCAAGAAGCTCGGCAAATAAATTAATCGATCGTCTGTTAAAAAAACACAGCTTCGAAAAGCGTTTTTTTATCCGAACCTTATCAAACGGAATGAGTATATTGCAAAAACCAAGGATCCCATTTCAGTATGAAAGACCCTATTCTTCTGTAATAGCTTATAACAGTGTTTTTTCACCCAAGATTTAGATATTACGATACTTTCTTTCTGAGGAACTTGGTAGAGTACAGAATACAAAAGAGTGGATGTGTCCATGATGACTGGCAAAATATTAAACATGGATCATTTAAACAACATTTGAGCAGAGGACAGACCAAAGCAATGAAATGACTAATCATGGCCAATTAATTGATTATCATGTTTGCAAATTTGGAAAGAAATTAAATCATTGATTAATTCATTTTTGCAGGTCTAGATTGGACACAGTATTCATTTATTTGGCTGATAACTGGAGAACATTTAATTTTTTTTTATTTATCTGTTAGCCTTGGCAATTAACAAGGAAAATTGTGCATTTTGTGCGGTGGTCAAAAATGACTTTTCTTAGTTTACCATTAGTACCGAGTGAACTCATTTATAAAATATATGACATAAGTTTAATTTTAGATTCAATGATGTTAGGTTGGCTTATCTAAGCCAGCTGTTTTGAGCCAGTGCCTGCAAGAAAATTGCTATTGCAAATATTGTGACGGATCATTGGAATAGAACAACATACTGTGACAATTTTGTACACTAAACCATTTTTGGAGCTAATCACTTCAATTAAGAATTGTATTAAATGGCAAGACAGAACATCTTGTTAACAATGAGATCAAAGAGTGCAATGAGCCAAAGGCGTAGGAGGAGAGAGCCAGTGATAGAACAGGCGGTGAGCTCACCGCTGGCAGCATTTCCCAACGGAGACAGTCTGGAGTGTCCTACTGGCAGCCCCTTCTCACAGATCCACTGTACCTGTTAGGATAGAACCGATTAATAGGTCAGAAACCTACAGTACCAGGAGGGCTGGCGAGCCTGCCTTATTCATTCGATAGACTTCTTGCCTGAAGGTGACAATGGGTTCTAGAATTTGACAATGACTAGCTATATTTGTCACAAACTAGTCATATTTCATGGGCATTTTCATGAAACATGGTTCATAAATAATAAGCCAATGAATAGGCAATAGTGTGTACTGTAAACATGATGCTGCATTACAACATTCCATCTATCTAATCATTTCAGATATTTATTTCAAAATGGCTTATTACATTGAAATCATATTTTATCTTCAACAAATGCAAAGAAACAAAACCGCAACCCGGTGACTGATTTCATTGAAACTGATTCAAGACATTTCCTTATATGTGGTGCCATGCATTCTTCCACCACATTTTCAACCCTAGTGATCCGTCTGTCGGCCAAGTTAATTCCAGACCTCCCCCTTTCAAGTGAGATTTCTCCCTCGGCCCCTGACAAAATAAGAATTGGGAAACCCCTTTATTTTTCACAGGAACACGCGTTCCCAAGGGCAACAACTAAAACAAGGGCCAAGGCATTGTTTGAAGATGGTTTGATGATACATCGGTATCATCCCAAACACCAGTTCATGCTGCAAGGAATACCTCAGCATCACTGGATGCTATGAGCACAAAAAGTGGAGAATGGGGGGAATACCCCATAAAAAGGAGAATCATGGTGTGGACTGTGGACCTCATCTTCTACTGACCTCAACCTTATTAAGACACTTTGAAGCACAGTCAAGCAAAAGAGGACTCCCACTCTGTGAGAGAGGGAGGCAGTTCACACCCAAACAGCAGCTCTGGGAGGCTATTCTGAAGAAATCTCTCCAAAACACAAGCTAGGTGGATGCAAAAATTGTGAAGCTGCTATCAAATAACTGGTCCTATGTCAACATGTTACTTTATCAATATCTTTTTTAATTGAATAGCATTTGATTTGTGCAAAGATTACTTATTCATGCAGTTTTACAGTCTTACACAGCCTGTAGAGTTTGTGTCATTGACATTGGAATCAGCAAAATCTTCCCAATACTGTCAGAACAAATTGAGGATTGAATTCAGAAATGTTTGTTAGCCCCTGTACCCTCCGGCCCTTAAGGTCAACCATCGAAGCACTCAAGATCCAAATAAAAAACCTCTGGCATAAAGATTCAAGAGTGGTGGAGTTTCGTGACTGACCTTAGACCTCTCTGGACAAAGAAAGCAGTAGGACTCCACCAGCTCCTGGTCCGTGCGACCTTCCTTTTTCATTTCTCTTTTCTTCTCAATGAACTGTCCACGAGAGAGAGAGAATGCATTATTGATTGTTTCTACTGGGAATACAAGAGAAGGCATTTGACTATATGAGAGAATAGAGAGTAGGATTTATAATTCACTAGCCCACTACTAAGGTATGATTGAAGATTGTATGAAGATATTTTAGAACAAATTCTATATAAAAAAACAAGTGTGTGTGTATTTTATTGTTTTTAAAGCGTAAACTCTACATTTTAAAGCACCCTGTAAAAGCATTGTCCACAAATGTCCTCCTCGGTCAAACAATATTGAAACAATAATTGCATATCGTGATTTTACATTTGGCAATATTGTGATATGAAAATGTATGACGATATCGGCCGACCCTAAAATAAAATATTGTTTTGGGATATCGCAAACAAACGACTTCAGTGTGTTTACATCATTGTTCGCGCATAAATAAGAGTCACTGCCCTTACGGTCAGTGAGAACACATACATTTCAATGAAGCCGTCCCCACTGGCCGCAAGGCGTAGAGCAATAGTAACATTGCTCGCACTGCCTCTATCCAAACCTGGAACCTGGGCAGACACTGTGCTCCCGGCGTGTTACGAACAGGTGCACATTGCTGGTCTATGGATCCAGCGCGTTGATGCGCCCAACCCTTCCAACAGTATGACTCACACATAGCCCTCTTTCTCACTGTCTGATAGAGGTATGCGATACTACGATATGTCTTGACGAGATCTTTCTCATCCAAAAACAGTCCTTGGTCCATATCGCAAGAGAGCAGGCACACACACGGCGCACCACGGCAAAGCGCAGGTCGAACATCAACAGAATTCAAATGAATACTGCCGCCCGTCATATTCATCTAGTTAAACCATGCCGCAGATTTTGAAAGGCCGTTTGAATTATCCGGCTTGCGCACGGTATGAAGGCTCAAGTTAGCTCCACATTTGCCGTTGTCATTTCGTTACAATAATGCTCGCCCGCAATATGCAGCAACGTGCGTGTAACTCGTCAATGGTGGCGGTCCAAAACGCCTAGCTGTCTATGAGTCACTAAATCGGAA
>OMKY01252965.1:33255-60564 GCA_900302395.1 Bregmaceros cantori
TACCTGCCTCTGAAAATATGTTGCTATGTTTGCTATGTGTCTGTACAATTTATTGATTGTAATTAAGAAATTAAAAAAATAATAATAATAATAATAAAACCGCAATTAAAAACCGCAATTAATCGCAAAGGTGGAAAAACCGCAATATTTATTTTTGGGCAAAACCGTGCAGCCCTAGCGAGTATATATATATATATATATATATATATATATATATATATAATTTCAAGGGGACGACAGGGGATGAATATACAGTACATAATCTTAGCTACAAAATTATACACAACAAAATTTCAAAAAATCTAATTTGATTAAGGAGAAATATTGACAGCTGTAATGAACAAATGCCCATTTTCCACTCCGGCAAACATTGGTACCTCCTTCTCCAGCAGTTCATTGTGGATTAGTCGAGCCTTGGAATACGTGAAGGTGCTTCGTGACGTAGGATCCAGGTAGAAAGACGACAGCAACTTAAATAGATCGTCCAATTCCCGACTTTCAGCCTGAAGATTCTGGTACAACCCTGCAGCAAGGAGACCAAAGTTAAAATCAACGCAACTACAACACTTGAATTCAATGCTACATGTATGGAAGTGTTATGTCGCACTTGTTGAATAGATGAGATGTGTTATAATAAACCGTTATTTAATAACACAACAACGATTGATCAAAGATACATAGTCGATGCAGTAGCATAACATGCATCAACCAACTGAGAAAATTGTGAGAAAAACATTTTTTTGGTCCTTTGGGCTGAATTCGGTGACGTCATACGATTACATAAAGCACCTCCCACTTCATATGACTTCCTGCGTCCCTGTAGTCCCGTCTCAGGGAGGCAGAAGGCACCGGTGGAGAGGTGGCCAAAGACCAAGCAGAAGTACCACCTCTGTGTATAAAGTATTCAATTAGTATGGGCTGCGTAGAAGGCATCTATGATAGAATACCAAAATACCCAAACATGGATCTATAATTTATATAATTAATTTATATATAATTAATTTATATATAAATATTATATTATTCATAGTATTTGTAAATATAACCCCAGAATGGTGTTAATGGGCTAATTGACTCTGGCTTCCTAACTTGAGAGCCTCAAAACGGGCGCGGAAGTCAAAGAGATGACATTTTAAGAATAGAATGAGGAGTGAAATGCAAATTGTGACAATACCAAAAGTCTTAATTTTAAACTGAATATTTCACAGAAAGCAGAGATCCTCTTCTTGATATTACATTACACAGCGTTACATGTATCCATTTTGTACAGAATATTTGGTGGACCTTTAGGCATCAGTGACAATTTGTTAATGTGAAAACAGCACTTAAAGGGTACAAAAAAAATTCAACTTGGGAGCATAAAGAACCAGGATTAACATACAGGTTTCAATATACCTTTAGAAGGTGCATTTGGGGCATGTGTATGTGCCACTAACTTATTTGTGGCTCAACTTCTGCTCTCATTACTCGAGTGATTAAATTATTTTTTGTTATTATTAATTATCCTTGTGGATCAGTTGTTTTTGTTTCATACCGCCTTATTCACAAACCACCTTAGACAACGAAAAGTTTGGCCACCGCCACAGCGCCACCTTGACTTGACAATTTGGCTAGCGTCATTATACCCTGTATCCTTGGACACTGCAACATAGTAGAACAGTCTACTCCCACTTGCCATGTTTTGTGCGTGGGTGCACATCATCTACGTCCCATCCAAGTTTTCGTATTGACCGAGTGTGGGCTCCAAAGTGGAGGTGCTGCCACAACCAGACTTTGCCATCAAATTTGGTTTTGGGCAGTTTTCCTCAGCAGGGCCCACAATATTTCATTTGTTTTCATTATCAACTGATCTTCTCCAGATCTGTTTTGGTCTTCCCCCTTCCATTTTCCCTGTGGATTCCATTCAAGTGCTTGCCTTGTAATGCTATCAGCAGGTTGGTTTCTGTCTAAGAATGGTCCTTCAAATGGACCATGTTTATGTGGTTTATACAAAAAGCTGTATTATGTTGCCTAAAATAAAATCCTGATTTTAAGTCTTGATTCGAGATTATTTTTCTTCTTCAAAATACAGACTTGAATCATTTAGTATTTTCTTTCATCTTACCAAGTTGAACACTACCTTTGCAAATTATTATACATTATTATTATTGTTATTATTATTGTTATTATTCAATGAGCCAAGGCTGCAGCGATTTGTCAGAGCAAGTGTCAATAAAAAAAAAAAAAATCAGTGTCTCTACACTAGTGACTGATCAATATGAATATTTTTGGCCCGATACCGGTAACTGAGGTTTGAAAGCAAAAACTTGAAACAAAAAGTGATGTCAGTCAATTCCCAAACAGCTTGTTAACAGGGTTGGGAACAAGTTACACCTTTTAGTGTTGTAGTAATTTCCATCGTCCTTTAGAACAGGGCGAGTCTTTTTCAGGTGATGCCACATATTGCTGGTGTTCTTAGGTTTATTAGACACCTGGCTCATGGAAAGTATATGGATAATGGCACTCACACACTACATTTAAAATATCACATCGTTTTCATCGAGATGGTTATCAATAAGTAGTGTTGCCTTTATATAGGAGTAAGGTACTGTTGGAGGCTAAATGACTAATGCCTAAAAAATGACACATTTTAACCGTGCACGTCATTGACTCCTACATATCAGCGGAGAAAATTGCCAATACAGATACAGCACCGATATGGAAAAATGCCCCTTATCGGCTGATATATATCGGTGACCGATGTATCGGTCTGACTCTACCCTGTACCCCCTATCCAAGACCTGTTCCTCGACAGGACCAGGAAAGGGCGAGTAAGATTGCTGCAGATAGCTCTTAACCAGCACACCACCCCGCTTTCTTGTGACAGGTGCTCCAGGGCCTTGCCCGCTAGGACCACCAGACTTGAAAACAGTTTCTCCCACACACACTAGTGCAGTGAGGTTCTTCAACTCGATAAGTAATGTGCAACATTTGTCCACTGAATGCCTCGTCCAAACCCTAATTCCATGTGTACGTTGCTTGCAAGTTGCAATATCCGTGTGGCAAAATAAAGGAGATGGGAACTCCTCTTGTGCGATTAATAACTGTTAATCTTTCAACCCTTTTCACCCACTAAAAAAAAAAGATTGAGGGGATGCCCACAATTACAATTTGCGCTTTACAAACCAACAACTGATGCTGCCTACATCAATCCCGATTTATTTTTTATACGAGTGGTGTAGACTATGGATGGATAGACACACAATAACATTATTGAGGTTGGATAACATACACAGTAACACACCTGTCGAATAACCCAACAGGTGCCTCGAGATGATGACATGACATTTAGAAGCATGGACTATTCGTCTCAAAATGTGCAGGCTCCATCCAAGCAACATGAAGTTTGTCAGACTTCATCACATTCAGCGTTGGGAAAGGTGACTACTTTATTGGATTGTTATTTTATGGCCAATGAGTATATTAATAGTAATGTGCATCACAATATCTGGACACAGCCACTGCTGTTTATGAAAGCCGTCATCCACGGCATGACATCTAGTCTGGCCAAAAAAAAAAGTGCTCACAGTGGGAGGCTGCCATCAACTGTAAATTGAGCAGTGAGGCAATTCAATTGCAACAAGTAGAGATTCTCCTGCCATCCATACATTTTATATATTACGGTTTCTGGAGCATACTGGAATAATCGGAATAATACGGTATGCATTTCTAACGCACGCGTATTTACTCGGGGTGAGTGATTAACAAAGTTACCAAGTATCGATATAACTGCGTATAATCGACTTCGGTCGTGCAAGCGTTGTCCATGGTTAACTTGTTGTGTAGACATGGGCGATGACAGGTTAGGCAAATCACACACACCAACGCCTATAACCGTCATTAAAACTTGTACTGTCTATGTAGCGACTTGTTGACATGCTCAGCCCGGGTTTGGGACTCTCTGGGCCACGTTAAGGTCAGTCGATCACCACAACCACCTTTAACCCCCGTCTCCGGACACCATTCTCCGCGCCATGAGGGGCTATAGGCTGCAGGGGAAGCGGCGCACGTTACGGCGGAGCGTACTTTCAAGAAGCCGAAGCGGCAGGCCGGCTAACAGGCTAGTGATAGATCGGCGCAAGCTCCACGGTGCAGGTACTGCAAGTATACGGGGGACTAGGTAGCAATGACAGGGGTACAAGCCACAACCTCTCCGTTCCTTCATCTTCCGTGGTATCTGGAAGTTCCTCCGCGCTCCGTACGCCGGCTCGTCCCTGGTGCCGCCGCCGCCGCTGCTGCTAGTGGGCAGGCCTGACCCACCGCCGCCGCCCGAGGAGCCTGGCGACCCTCCCCTCCGGGCCCCTCCGTGGTGGTAGTCTGCGTGCAGCTTGCCTCTCCGCCGGTCCGAATCTTCGGTCTTCGGCTCGCCTTCGCATACAATCCTGTCGCCATTTTGGTTGGCCGCGGTGCTGGACGGTGAGTTCTTGGTGCGTCCGACGTCTGTCTCCGCGTGGCCAGGGTCCCTCTTCCCTCCATCGGCACCGGGGTTGAGGGCCATGATTGCCGGGGAGGCGATTGGGGCTGCTATAATAGCACGTTTCGCCAACGGCGGTGTAACCCCGTTTACCTTTCACAGACACATTTCCCTTCCTTCAGCCAAGCTCCGCCATTGTGACGTGACGTTCTCTCGCAGCCGCCCGGAGCCCCCAACTAGTGCTAATGTTGACGAGCGGCGTGTGGAGCAGCGACACCACGCGGCGCACGGCGACCACTGCATCGAAAACTCGGGGTGTTCATCTTCAACCATTATTTATTGCAAATGCAAAAATTATAAAAGCAGTGTTATAAAAATTAGTAAGCACAATTGGGTTCTCACTTATGGTCACAGGCATTATGCAAGTAGTTATGTTCCAGGCCATAATCTGGCTTGATGTCTGAACATGAATAGGGTGGATTGCCCTAAAGTGGGCCCGGCTCCTCCTTAAACTAATGGATGTCAGTGAAACCATAATAAAAGCAAACAATGGTAACGTGTCTAAGATTAAGTTCAACTGTTCAACTATACATTTCCCTGCTCCAGGCAAGTGACTGTCCCACATTAGGAGGCTACAAAAAAGGGCCTACATTAGGGCTATCCACCCTACTTGCTATCAATTGACATTGGAACACGTGTTGTGTTAAGATTCTTATTTGACTTCTGAACATGCATTGTTTTGTGATAAGCTTAGTATAAGATACCAAGCGTTTTTGTGAAATGTTGGCATGTCTTCGGCAGGCGCTGGCTGTTTGTGATCTGTCCATCCTCATATAATTTGGCTTTCAATAAAGCTCTGTTGAAGCTCATTCAACGAGGGTGCTCCTTCTATCTCTGAACTCACCAAGGACACTGTGAAATACAGCACCAGGCAGGCATGCATTGAGTATCCTTGTTGTCAAGTCGACCAGGATTCAACCCATAGAACCCCTTCACATCACCTCGCATTACAGCACCTCCACTGGCTCCCCATTAGGAACAGGATTCATTTAAAAATACTCCTCAAATTTCTATTCCCTCTTGCCCCTCCGTTCCTCAGCCTCCATTGACCTCCCTCTTCGCCTCAACAATATTGGAAGTAGAGCTTTCATCTATCTCTCCAATCTGTAATATTTCCAAACAATATGAAAGTGGCCAAAGTGATTGATTTATACAGAATCAGAATGAATCAGAATTAATTTATTGCATCACAGACTAGGATTTTTTGTTGGTACAGGTGCTAGACATAGAGATGCACAAACATGTGACAATTAAGGCAACTAGCAACTATGTACAGGGGACAGTCTATATACAAGGCACATTGCAGAATGTTTGGGGAGTGTCTAGACACGGAAAGTGGCTAGTGCGTTTTGACACACCGGAGCTACCTGGTGTTCAGTAGCCATATGGCAGCAGGGAAGGTGTTCCTGTGGCGTGAGGTTCTGACCCTAGCCGACCTCTTCCCAGAGGAGAGGGGTTCAAAAAGACAGTGGGTGGGAGGGGTCGGAAGTGATCCAACACGCTTGTTTCAGAGATCTGGAGGAGTACAGAGTGTCAATAGTTGGGAGGCAGCAGCCTCTCGACAGAGCGGACTATCCGCTGCAGCCTATGTTAGTCCTTGGCTGTGGCTCCAGCATACGCTCTTATGCAGGAGGTAAGGATGGACTCAATGGTAGCTGAGTAAAACTGAACCAACACCTTGGTTGGTAGTTTCGCAAAAAGTGCATCCTTTGTTGTGCCATCCTGGTGAGTTTATTGATGCTCCCATGTGAGGTCCTGGGAGATGGTGGTACCCAGGAAGCGGAAGGAGTCCACCCTTGTGATGTCTGTGTTGGCCAAGGTGAGAGGACAAAGTGGAGCTACGTTCCTCCTGAAGTCCATGATCACCTCCATTGTCTTCTTGAAGTTGTTCAGCAGCAGGTTGTTCTCCTCGCACCAGGAGACCAGCCGGTCAGCCTCACTTCTTTAGATGTGTCATCTGCAAACTTGATGAGCTTCACAGACTGATGATTGGAGGTGCAGTCATTCATGTAGAGAGAAAATAGCAGCAGGGAGAGGGCAGACTCTGAGATGTTCTTCCCCAGACCCACAAGCTGCTTCCGGTCGGACAGGAAGTCAGTCCAGTGTAGGCACAGCTGAAATCCACAAACAGAATGCGGCCGTAGGTCCCGGGGAAGTCCAGGTGTTGCAGGATGGAGTGGAGGGCAACATTCACTGCGTCCTCTACCGACCTGTTTGCACGGTAGACGAACTGCAGGGGCTTGGTTTACAGCAGGGGTCTCGAATATGCCGCCAACCATTTCTTGCGGCACCCATCTTATTAGGATGGAGCGTTCACGTGACTTGTGTTCGAGTCCGCTTCCAAACTCATCGCATTGGTTGCGGAGGAGCTCATTATACGTAGTAGGAGTGGCCTCGAATGTCAACAGCCGCTCCCCGTTTCCATGTCGACCGGTGCAGCTGCGTGCACCTGCACTTTCCTTTAAGCTACAGGTTGGAGCCTCTGAGATCATGCGGCCACATCATTGGTCCTTATGTGGTCACGTGGTTATACATGCAGCGTTGTGAGGCATCTCGGATGCACCAACTCGGTGCGAAGGAAATGCAACCCATTAGACAAATATTTTAGGTAACTTGAAAGGATATGTAGCGAACACACCTTCATCCCGTCCGAAATGCAGTCGGTGGTCAGTTTCTTCTCGTCCAACAGACCAACGGCAGCCATGAAGACGGCATCTTTCCGTCTCGTTTCCATTTGGGGAAATGAAAGAAATGTAACAAGCGCGATGTGCGATGATGCTCCACAGCCTTTAACGCAGCGATTCCTAGGCATGTTGGCTTGCGCACCATGCACGTGCAGGAATGTAAATAAATCCACGTATATACATGCAACTCCGCCTGAAACGAGTAGGTGCTACCTCTCTGCTTCCACAAGTGACGTCACATTCTTGTTCCCAATTGTGACCGTTTAATGTTAGTGAGGCCTGCAACTTTTTTTTCTACCTCGAACTGACTCAGATACTGAAGTAAATGTAACCAGGGCGAAATGTTCAACATTCCAACTAATATGTACACAGTGATTGAACCAACATTTAAAGGCTGTGCAGCCAATCACCATAGGCAATCAACTGATGGTGGTCGTGGTAGCCCCCCTTGGTAACTACTATCACCTACACCCTTGGTAAGTACTATGTATTTATACATGTACTATGTACTTGGTAAGTAATCAAGATAATTCATGTGCAGAAGAACCATGTTCTTCAATATTATTGTTATTGTAATGAAGTTAAATTACAGAAAAGTCCAAATTTCTCGTTTGGACATTTTTGTGGAATGCCTGTTGGGTTTGGGTTTGAGACCCCTGGCTTTCAGATTAACCAGAGACATCAAACATGGAATAAAGAGAATGGGTATTTTATCTCAATCCCGCAACAGTATGATTGGGAAGTTTGGGACAGCAGAGTGAGCCACTAGGAAGAAAAACAATAGGAACAGTAATACTCAAGTACTGTTATATTGTAGAGTTTAACGTTTAAAATAACAATGTCATCACCAAAAATACGTATTGGTATACAAAAAAGTATAAAAAACAAATATAAAGGATGCATAAATAGCAAATAAAAAATAAATAAAAAGGACAGACAGCAAAATGGATGGCTGGGAGATATAACATACATTTCAAGTCGCTTTATTGTTATTGTCCTAATATTATTATTATTATTATTATTATTATTATTATTATTAGTAGTAGTTGTAGTAGTAGTAGTAGTAGTAGTAGTAGTAGTAGTAGTAGTAGTAGTAGTAGTAGTAGTAGTAGTAGTAGTAGTAGTAGTTCATTCATTTTTATTTTAAATTGTATTTTAGGGAAGAGCTCCCTTCCCCGTTCGTGCTAGGTATGTATTGAGTGGAGGTAAACAAGGGGGCGTGGCCAACCATTCACGGCGTGACTATAGTCGGCATCTAGAAAAGCTTGTCACGTGGTATTTTCATATGAAAATCCATATACTGCTGGCAACGCAGGTGCCGGCATTGGGTTGCTTGGGTGACGCAAACCAGCGTCAGCTTTGCTAACATTGCCGCTTGCGATGGACGGGAGTGTCACGTGGCTAGCATTTCTGTTCTTAGCTATGCTAAACGTGTAGCTAGACATGCGCCAGAGTCCGCCCGCGACCATCCTAGGACAACAGCCCGACCCCGGAAGAAGCGCGGAGTGATGTGAGAGAATCCTATATGTTGTGAGTGTCGTGGGTAAATCGCATCGTATAACTACGCCCGTCTTGCTTGGCCCTTACTCTGTCGTCTATCTTTTAATATAACAAGTCAAGGTGTTCGCAGTATGTCTTGATCTAGGAGTGTTGCCCTTACGTGTTCTTGATTTCAGACGTCATATTCGCTCAGAATCAAAGTGCATTTCACTACACGGCATGCATATGTCGAAATCCATTTGAGCGAAACGTCAAGTCGATAAAGATTATCCATCAAGGACACCCAAATATCAGTCGATTTATCCTACATTTCAAACCGAAATTCAATTTCCCATGTCGTGTACACAACCCACGTTCACCATTTGACAATACGGGAAGCATATCTATTTTCGCTTTTCGTATATGACATATCTGAACTGTTGTGCAGTATTCATCGTTTTTTTAAACCACGAAACTTGCGAGAAACGGCAGCTCCAAAGGGCGGCCGTGATTGATTGTGGTACTCGATGTGGTACACTATGATTACGTCAGATGCAAGTTTTTGTTATGTGTTTGTTAAATCAATTGTTTCCTTTCTTTATTGGTTGAACTCCAGAATGAAAACGCTGTCAAGTGTCAGCAACGATTTTTGTTGTTGTTGTTTTCTTTCATCTTCCTGTAGAATCTCCACACCATGGATCCAGCAGAGAGCATCAACTCTGATCCTGTGGTCCGTGAACATGTATTTGAGGGTGAGACTGCTGTTCCCCACCATTTGTAAATACAGTCTGTCATAAAAGTGAGAACACTCCTCACATTTCTGCAGATACTTTATTATAACTTTATTATAAATAAATAAAATCAATAAACAGCTATTGATGTCTAAACAACTGACCAAATTAGGCACATGGAGCTCACCAGAGCCTCAGTTTGCTGCTGTAATGTTTTTCCACTCCATGATAACATGGAAGTTCAACACCTTGTGCTCCTCCATCTTCCGTTTGAGGGGGCTCTATAGACGAGTTTGGCGGGTATTTCCGGGTATTTGTACTCTGAACGTCACGTCCGGTTCCATTTATTTTGCTGTGTCTTTGGCTATTTTTATTTAGTGGGAGCACACACCTACAGGGTTATTTAAAACGGACGGTGGTAACTTGTGGTGTGCTATTCTTCACCCAAATGCTCTCGTGCGGGTCTGTGACCCATGATTTAATAATCAGTGCAACCCGTTCCATTTTCTCATTCTTTTTGGAATTACTAGTAAAAGCAGCCAGCCTATTGGGTCAGAAGTACATGTGACCACTCGTGGAGTAACTTCAAGTAAGGTTTTGACTGTATTTCATCAATATTTATGCAAAATACTGAATGAAGCGAGGAGGGTGATGGGTAACTGGTCACAGACCGACATCTAGTGGTCGGATTTTGGACTGGTGTGCGTTTTGTGTGTTTTTTGTGAGCCACTGTGTGGCCCACTACGACGAGATTGAATGGAACTCATACAGACACCGGAAGTGCGTTGCAGAATGGCGGGACAAAATGCCAGCCCCCTGTATTTCGTGGGTAAACTCGTCTTTAGGGTTAAGATCTAGAGACCTGCTTGACCAGTCCATCACCTTCACTAACCAGAGGTAGTCCCCACTGTCATGTGGAGGTAAAATGGCAAAATGTCATTGCTACTAGTATTGTACCATTTCTGTAATGTATGTTGTAATCACTTGCTTTCTTGCATTCCTTCAAAACACTTTGAGTGTGAATGAGCAAACTCGATAAAGAGATTAATATTGTGACTGAGTGTGTTTATTATCCACAGGACGCTCGTCAAAGATCCGAAACTGGTCTGGATTCTGGTAAGCAGGCTGTTGGTTGTAGCCTTTTATTTAGCCATTAAGGGGGCGCTCGTATGCTCATTAGTCATGCAATCATGTACACTAATTTCTTATTCCTCTTCATTTCTATCTCCTCTTTAACAGGTTGCTTGGATTATGCAACAATTTTGCCTATGTGGTGATGCTCAGCGCAGCCCATGACATTCTGTCAAAACAGCAATCCAACAACTCCACCAGTACTGTAAGTCGAAACACTCCAAAGTAGGGGTGCGCCGGTCACGTTTTTTTGCTTCCGATCCGATCCTGATCCTTTGATTTTAGGGATCGGCCGATCCGAGTCTCTTATTTATTTATTTATTTTTTTCTTTCCTTTAAAAAAATTATTTTACAGACGTATTATTTTCTATTAAATAACATATGTGTGCAAATTGGAAAACTAAAGATAGTCAAGAAGATTACTATATAATAAAATAATCGCTGTTGCGCAATAAAGACTAGTCTTCTTGACTTGAATGAAAAATTACATCTATGTGCAGACAGTTTTCTTATTTTCTGATCGAGCGCTTGTTTGGGGGTGTCGCGGGGAGCGCTGTGTATTCTCCAGCCATGTTCTTACCGCAACGAGCGGAGCACTCGCTGCAGTGAAGTTCGTCCGATCCTGATCGGCTAAAATCGCTACCGAGACATTAAAAAAACGGATCGGCCCGATCCTTCGGGATCGGACCGGTGCACCCCTATTCCAAAGTCCAATTCATGTGATGGATAATAAATCAGAAATTACATGAGCGATCTCAACATTAGGGCTGCGACAAACAATTTTAAAAAAATAGTCCATTAGTTGCCGATTCTTGAAACGATTAGTCGATTTAATCAGATTTTATTTCTTCAGAAGAAAATCCCCAAATATTCACAGCAAGCAACAATTAGAAATCTTTCTTGTCAAATTAGGTCCTTCCTATTAGCAAATGTACCAACAATTGAGTTACTTTACTACACTTGATGGTTTTCATCATATTCATGTTTTTTCATCAATTATATCCATTTAATATTTCATATTTTCAGAAACAATTAATATCTAATTGGAGCAATAGAGGGCAGTTTCAATACAAAACTGCTGACGATAATGATTCAATTCCTTGGCTGATTATCGATTATTAAAGTTACCGATTTAATTTTATAATTGATTAGTCGATTAATCGTTGCAGCCCTACTCAACATTAATCTTGAGTCAAGTATTCTGGTAATTGCTAATGCACGTCCAACAGTTCCCTGCTCACTATGTGTTTATATTTTGTCATGGATCCTTCTCAGAATTTCTCAGTGATTGCGTTATGACTATGTTCTCGTATGCTGTATATCATATTTTCGTGTTACTGTACTGAAGTCAAATTCCATGCTTGCGTATAATCACAAACTTGGCACTAGAGCCGATTCTAATTCTAGTTCTCTGTTGCAGCCTTCATCCTTCTTCGTCGCGGACTCTCATGCGACCAACAGCAGCAATGGTACACGCTATGACTGTAACCCTGTATCCACTGCGGTAAGTTGACGTCACTTTCTGTCTGGTGTTGTTGCAATTTTTTTAATTCGCTGTTTTTAATTCGCAAAATTAGCAATTAGCAAAACCAATATCTTCTTTGAATTGGAGAGCAGGTCAATTTTTGTACTTACCAAGTACAGGTATATATTTGTCATGAGACGCAGCTATAAATACCGTATTTTCCGGACTAATGAGCGCACCTTTCTAAAAGCTGCACCCCTGTCATTTTTTTTAAAATGTGGAAAAATGGTTATATAAGCCGCACCGGCCTAAAAGCTCTGGCCATTTACTGATATTGTAGAGGTATGTGTTACACCAGTTACACCAGTCCAGATATGGGCATGAATGTGCTGGTCATAGAATGTCACAGTGTCCACGTGGGTATGAAATTTCCCCAAGAAATGCAAACTGCTACAATATTAATATTTCGTTTAACTGAACTGAACTGATCAGTCTCCGAACGGAGCCCGAAAACAACGTCGCTTGACATAACAACGGCAAAGCAAAAACAGAACTGTTATTGATTGCTTTAGTCCTTGTCACTACTTCCGAGTTGGTATGGACCTCAGGCTTTTGGAGCCTAGTCTCAGAAAACCGAGGCCTATGGGAATTCCAATACAAATATTCCAATCTTAGCAGCCTGTTTTAAACTATTTAAAGATCTTTCCTAATTAACTTTTTTAATGCATATTGCTGGGATAATTATCAGTGAATAGTTTGATTTGGCGTTAATATTAGTGTACAGTACCACCAGAAGAAGTCACGTGTGGGGTGTCTCCCTCTCCCGGATATACGGGTACTTTCAACAATGGCAGCGCGCAGTCGGCGGCACAACCCGAGTTTGTTCACTGCAATGGGATGATGACATGCACACTGCTACTACTTTATATACAGTCTATGATCTGAAGGTTTCCTTACCTCCAGGCTGTTCTGCTCGCCGACATTCTGCCCTCTCTGGTCATCAAGCTTTCTGCTACACTCTATATCCACCAGGTGGCATACGGGTAAGCAGCACTTGTCCAGAACTTCTTACACATGTGTGTTTGCATTTGGAGCACAGCCCCATACTTTTAAAGTAAATATTTCAAAGCATACCACCGTTTTTGGACGTTGTCCCTCTGGCGTTGCCCATGGAAATGGACAGACATGCTGCACAGATGTATGCATGCACAATGCATACAACTAGGGCTGTGCAAAAATCGATTTGAAATCGAATTGAATTTATTTTGTTCAGAGGATGTTTGAAATCATCAAATCGGATTTCCTTTATAACATTTATAATGATGATTTTACTGGTCTGTTTTAAAATTGACCCTTTGTATTAATCCTCAGCCAAAGGGTGAGGTGTCGCTACTTAACTCCAAACATGGACACCATTTGCAAAGTTTGAAAGATGAAACTTCTAGTTTCAATATATATATATTGTTCTTTTTTTCCTTTTTTCAAGAAATTGGAAACAAATCGAAAATCGAGATTTCAAAGACACAAAATTTTATTTTTTGGCAAAATCGTACAGCTCTACATACAACTAATGTGCAGACGTGTGTGTCGTGTTTACAAGTTCTAAACAGCCGCAATATTCGCCAATGATGACAAACTGTGCCACTGGGTGTGTCTGTTGTCCGTGTGACTGACTTAAAAATAATAATAACACTGTGCATACTCTTCACAGCACTGGGTCTTTTTTCCCCCCCCGTGTAGAACGGCTATACTTATACAATTGCACAACCTTGGACAAATCACTTTCCATAAATATTGAAATGATTACACTCCTGCGCCATGGTGATCACGTCAAATGCAATTCCTAATTCTAATAATAAATATATTGTCTTGGAAATGACGGAAGATTAATGCTTGCAGGCTGCAGCCCAGACCTGTCTCCTACTGAAAATCTGTGGTGCATTATTAAGCGTAGAATACGACAACAGAGACCCCAGACTGTTGAACAACTTAAGCTGTACATCAAGCAAGAATGGGAAGAAATTCCCAAACTTGCTCCCCTCAGTTCCCAAACATTGAGTGTTGTTAAAAGGAAACCTGAAGTAACATAAAAATGCCAGAAGATTGAAATAATGTTCTTTTTTTCAGTGCCCCAAGTTTTTTGCAACGTGTTGCTCCCATTAAATTCACTGTTGATGTTTATTTACAAAATAAAACGTTTCTCTGTTAGAATATTAACTATCTTGTCTTTGCACTGTATTCAATTGAATATAAGTTGAAAAGCATTTGCAAATCATTGATTTGTGTTTTTATTCACGATTTAGACACCATCTCAACCAGGGCTTGAGAACAAAATAATTTTAAAAACGTTCCGAACGGTTCAGGCAGGCCTATGTTTAATGTTTCCGTTCTCGGAACCGTTCCGCCAACAAAATATCGGTCCTGAACTGGTTCGGAACGCAAAAATTCTGTTCGTTCTTAGAGTTCCTTATATTGTACAATCTTAAATTTATATATAGTTTATACAGAATATATTTGGTGGACTTCAGTGCATCTGTATTAATGTGAAAACCATGTTTAAAAAGCCATTACATTCACTTCCTTGTCTGTCCACAAGATGGAGCCCCACATGCATGGGGCTTGATAACTGACAGTTAAGTGGACGGAAATAGTCTCGCAGACATAAGTTATGTTAAAATATATCGAGAACGGAAAAAAACGTTTTTAACCGGTTCTGTGGATTTCATAATGTTCCGTTTCTATTCCGGAACATTTAAAGACAATTTTTTTGGTTTCCGCTCCTCATAAAATTCTGCAAATTTCCGTTTGTTTCCGATTTTCGTTTTCGTTCCTTGAACCGGTTCGGAGCCCTGGTCCCAACTTTTCTGGTGTTGGGTTTTGAAAATGTAATGTATTACTATCATTATTATTGGTAAAAATGTAATAATGACAGTGCTGTGTTTTTGTATGGACCAGCTTCAGAGTGCTGTTCTGTGTCGGCACCACAGTGGCCAGTTTTCTTCTTGTGTCCTTCTCAACGTCCATGTCCATGAGCATCCTGGGTAGGTATATTCTCATATTTAGAACTACAATATACAGTGGTACGCAACATCCTGGGCACTCCTGATAATTTTCAAGATAAATTATTGGCTGCGCCCCCCACCCCCCCAAAAAGAAATCTGCAGAACAACGGGTGTGTGGTGTCCCCACATTTATGCACCTGCCTAATTTTTATTTAATTATTACATTTTTGTTAAATCCGATTAACTTAATTTTGCTTCTCAAATACTGCCATATTTATCTGCTTTATGAAATATTGCTGAAATTGCTGATCCGAACAACCAATCATTTATAAAGGAAAACCTTAAATAAGATGATTATTAGGGGGGGGGCAGACTTTGGCATACCACTGCTGTATGACCAGTGTTTTTACTTATCTGGAGTGTTGTTTAAATACATACATTTTAATCAATATTTAATGTTGGGTTTTTTCCATCATTTTCTTTAATGAGGGCCATTTAATAATGCAATATATGTATTATTCGTGAATCATTTTTTAACTTTGAAAACGTAGTCTGCATCACATAAAAGTGAATTGTTTTATGGAATGTTGATGCTATGGTTCATAGAATCTTAATGTTATGTACCAACTAGAAGAATTGTAGAATATCTCTTGACCCATATATATATATATATATTTTGTGTTAATTCTAGGTGTCGTGTTTGCCAGCATGGGATCGGGACTGGGAGAGCTGTCTTTCCTGTCACTCACTGCATTCTTCAGCAGGTTGCCTTCTGATTCTACTATCCTCACTATACTTCCTATAGATGAGTATTCCTGCGAAATACAGGGGTCTGTCATTTGTCCCGCCGGGTATAACGCACTTCCTGTGTCTGTATATTTCCCTATGTAAAGTGATTGTAGTGGATGAATTCGTCACTCAAAACGCACGTTTCAAAATCTGCTTACTACAGCTCCCTCTGTGACAAATTACACATTATCTACCCCGCTTTCGCTCACCGTTTTACATAAGTTCATGATGAAATATTGGCAAAATCCGACTTGAAGTTACTCACCGATGTGGTCACCTGTTCTTCTGAACCAGTGGGATGGCTGCTTCACTGGTAATTCCAAGTTAAATGAGTAAATGGAACAGGTTGCGCAGATCATTCAATCATGCGTTTGTGGGCCATAGATCCACATGAGAGCATTTCGGTGTGGAATAGCACAACGCAAGTTTCCACCGCCCTTTGAAAATAGCGTGGTAGGTGTGTGCTCCCGTTCATTAGACTGGCAAAATGAATGACCGAAAGGAAGTGGAAAGCATATACGGGGGTAGTTGAACTGGAAACGGGTCAAAAACTTGTCTATATGCATATATTACTATATTTACCTCACAAATGTGGCTCTTATTTTCTGACCAAATTATTATATATTTTTTTTACTTAATGAATGAACTTGGAAAAATGCTTTAATTGAGATTGAAGGAATATGACTGATATGAATAACAGAAAGATGACATTCAATGTGCGATGTGGACTGTAGGTGTGTGGCTATGGCTGGCATGCATATAACTATTGACAATTTGATCAACAGTGTCTCTCCAAATAATGTATCGGACACCTCAGGGCAGCGTCAACCAGTCGGTACCATACGATAGAACGGAACAAGGACCAGAGTTGAATCAAGCGATAGCGTTGGAACTGACGGAACTCTTAGACCCAGGTTTAAACCCGCAGCCCTCAGCCCTAACGCATTGCTCAGGGGTTGTGTAGGAAAGACTCGAGAAGTAATGAAACACAGGAGTCAGCTTGCCAGTGTGTCGACAGTAAACTGTTGTATTTCAGTTCTCTTCAAACATCCAACCAGTGTTCAAACAGACCAGACCACACTATTTCAGCCAGCAAGGATATCATGTTTTGCCTAACTTGTGTGAAATAATAGAAATTTTAAAAACAAAACAGAACTATTCAGAGTACATCTGCATAGCCCAACTAGAACAATGGGACAAATAATAAAATGCATGCTATTGCAAGACATGATGAGACCATGTAATGGTTGTCACGGTTGGTTGCAAAACGCTAAAAAAACATTTGCGATAGTGTTGAAGTGCAATTAGTGCATTAGCCAAAACATTAGCAAAACATCTAGAAACTAAAATGGTGACAAATATTGCTTTGTCGTTATAAGCCGTTAGTTGGTTACCTTTTGAGTGAGATGGAATTACTCAACCAGGCGATCTGCTCCCCTGCGTTGATGTTCGTCTAATACAGACCAAAAGGAAAACGGTCTTCTTTGTTGCATGCATCCTCGCAATGGATTGCAGAACAATATGTATCTTTAATTATTGACTTAATAATAAAGTAACTGACAAAAGCGTTAATGATTGATGAATCAGTCAGTATTTTAATTTTCCAAACCATCAATATGATATACCGCGAATAATGGTTGGCTAATCCATAATGAAGTGTGTTGGCAATAAAAAACGATAAATGGATGTAATTTTTTCTAAAAATGAATATGAAGCAAATCATAACACTTTTGTTATGTTGATGTTGTTCTTCATATTTACTCAATTTACTGGAATACATTTATTCATTACTTCTTTAATTAATATGAATCTGTTGGGTAGGAACCATATTTGATTAAATTTACAACTGACGAGAAGAATACCTTGCAATTGTTCAAAGTGAATATTTTGGGTATTTAAAAAAATAAACAAATCATTTTCATATTCATAAACTAAACTAAAGAGCAAAAATAAATATTGTTTGCAGCACTAACTATAAGTATATTTTTCTTTTTTTTTGCCCAGGGAGGTTCTGGAGGGCTGGGGCTCTGGTACTGGTGGGGCAGGTGTTGCAGGGGCTCTCCTTTACTCTGCATTGACCCAGGCTGGTCTGGCCCCTCGCTTCACCCTGCTAACCATGCTGGTGGTGCCAGCTGCTATGCTTCTTAGGTAAGAATTTTGGCATGATTTTATGAATATTTTCTTCAGTACCCTCATTACACCTCTTCTGTTACCTGCACTGGGGCGGAGCACAGGTTATGTTTTCACCCACGTTGGTTTGTCCCCTACTGATAACTGAAAAGGTTGAGCACGGATCTGGATTAAATTTTCCAGAGTTGCTGGAAATGACGAAAGAAAGAAGTGATTCAATTGTGGTGCATTTCTGTAGCCTATAAGTAACATTGCTCTGCATGAAAAGTGCTATATAAATAAAGTTAATTTGATATGGGTGAACGATCCCCGTTCTCCTTAGTGACATTACGCGTGTCTCCCGCAGGTGCGCCTGAGCCGCAATCTCCAAAATGGCCGATGCCCTTTTTTGACCGCGGTGCCATTTCCAATCGCGTTCGGGATGTTTCAGAATTGCAACATGGAGGATGCGCCGCCGACAGCAACTTAAGCTCGTCTGCTCCCCAACTTTGCATCAGCGTATACAGCGCAGCGGTAGCATACTGCTTTTTTTTTATTTTATTTTTTTTATTTTGGGTTAGACTAGATTTAGGCGCAGGTTTGCAATCTGAGTGCTTCTAGTTCTAGTATTGGTATTGATGAAAATTAAACTGAAAATGCATCCATATTATGTAATTTGCGTTCCTGCGGACGATGGTGACACCTGTAATATTAATCTGATTATATGTACCGGTATATGCCGACGGGCTCTGCACAGAACATGGCCATTTCGACTGAAGTCAGTGGTCGTTGACACAGATTACTTGAATTTGATCACATCACTTTTTCTAGGCTTAATCGTATCCACCACCCTCAGAATAACCACAAACCCTCACACTAATGCTAAATTAGCCTTAATCCTGCATACCGAGACCGGCTTATAATGATATTCATCTAATTTTAAAATGGTACCAAGCCTTTTGTAAATGTACCAGCCCCTGTTTACATAGGCATACATCAGGATGGATGCAACAGCCATCCAAGAGAAATGGCATGATGTTAAAAAATGTCATCTACACTGTTGATTTTTAATTCCATGGAACGTTGAATATACTTTTTATCAGGGCTCCGAACCGGTTCAAGGAACGAAAACGAAAACCGAAAACGAACAAAATTTTGCGGAATTTTACAAGGGGCAGAAGCGAAAACGGAAAAAGATATCTTCAACTCTTCCGGAACAGGAATGGAACGTTATGAAATCCACAAATCTGGTTAAAAACTTTTTTTCTGTTCTCTATATATTGTAACATATCCTATGTGTGGGAGAAAATGTCTGGTTGTGCATGCATCTGGGGCTCCATCTTGTGGACAGACGAGGAAGCGAATGTAATGGAGTTCTAAAGCCGGTTTTCTTGGTAATACAGTTGCACTAAAGTTTGAAAGTCCAGCAAATATTTTTTTCTATGAAGAATAACTAAACTTAACATTGCGCAATACAAGGAACTTTAAAAACAAACAAAATGTTTGTGTTCCAAACCGGTTCAACACTGTAAACTTGGCCCTGCCTGAACCGTTGTGAACGGAATTTTTTTTTTTAATAATTTCGTTTTCAAGCCCTGCTTTTTATATATTGACGAGTGCACACCATAAGAGAGCGTTGTTCTATTTCCCTAGTTACTTCTTCCTGTTGGCATTTCCTTCGACGTTCTCCCATTGGAGCGTGCAGCAGGTTGCGGGCCATAGGAGAAGAGGCCGGCCTTCCGAACAACGGCAGCGGCTGCTGGATGACACTGACGAAGAGGATGAATCTTACCGGCAGGACGGTGGTGGGTGATTGCAGGAGAAGCTGTAATATCTATGGAAATTATAAATGGGTGCTTTCCTAATTGCACCATTTTGTACAACTGCAACAACTTGTGTACAGTCAGGGAAACAACCATTTTTCAGGGAGAACATTCTAATGTTCCAAAATGTAGGTGCATGTATTACGGCATAAATTTGGCCCGTGGGTCCGCGTTGGACACCGCACCTAACGCAACCCCATTCATGTTAGTGGCGCTGTGTCTACCGCAGCGTCCGCAGTGTCGCGAGTCGACTTGTCTGCAATGTCTACCCCCGATCTCTTCAACCCAGGTTCCGACTAATCCTATCCAATAAAGATGGAAAAACGCAGCTAACGCCAGAAAAAAAATTTGGCAACTAAGCTCAGCTTTAACTGTTGCTTTTTCGGTGTGTGTGTGTGTGTGTGTATATATATATATATTTTTTTTTTTCCTATGTGCATTTTGTGCATATTTGCCTATGTGGAAAGAATATTCTGCGATATTCGCCACATGTCCTTACAGAATAGGACTTAAAGAAACAATCTCTTCTTGTTTTTATCAACCACTCTTCATAACTGTCTTTTACCATTTCTGGTCCTCTGGTTGTGCTGTCTTTTTATGTATACAACTGGGTCCTGTCCCCAGGACAAATTTCTCCCTGGTGGAGATGAATGAAGCAGCCCTTGGCCTTTAACTACACCCTTGATAAATATGAGGAAGTTAAGGAAATCTTTTTTGGGGAGAATGTCAGCAGTCCATGTTTTCATGTTCTTATTTGGTTGCGCCATGATTGCCAATTGTTGCTGGGAGCAACAATTGAGTCTTTCCTCATCGCGCCTCACCTGCACCGCACACAGTGGTTGCCCAACGGTTCCATTGTCTGCAGACATGTGCTGTGATTGGCACACGCTGGTAGGCTGATAATCGAGAGGCCATGCGGTTGTTTCTCACCTGACTGGATGGATGTGTTCTCTGTTAACTGTCACATGCCCATACAAAGATTTTGTCAGAGCACATTTTTTTTGTTGTTATTTTTTCCGGCGTCGGCCCCGTTTTTCCATCTTTATTGGATAGGATTAGTCGGAAACGGGGTTGAAGAGATCGGGGGTAGACATTGCAGACAAGTCGACGAGCGTAGTCGAACTCGCGACACTGCGGACGCTGCGGTAGACACAGCGCCACTAACATGAATGGGGTCGCGTTAGGTACGGTGTCCATAATCACTCGGCCAACACGGACTCCTTTGTCGGCGCAAATTGATGGTCCAAGAAATATATATGTTGACTATACAGAAAGGCAGCGAGTTAATGACACCTGCAATGGCCTTAGGGGGTCTTTTTTTTTACAGATTAGAGACAGTAGCACCGGCGGGTATTCATTGTAGTGGATGATAAGAGGGGTCGCTCTGAGGGTGGTGAAAGTCATGGTCTATATGGCATATTTTCTTATACTAGACATTAATCACATGCTTGGCAAACGGTGCCCTCGTCATATCGCTTCATTGGGTTATGCGGACACTGATCCAGATCTTGGTTCATACTATTTTGTCAGTGGAGAGTGCCTCATACCCATCCCTAAATCTGTCTTCCATCCTGACAGGTGGCCAAGGCCCCAGTCAACTCTCCTGCCCTGAGCGACTGGGGGTCGTCGGAGTGAGAACAAACACACGCCCACATTCTCATTCCAGTTATGTTAAGATTGTACTAGTGTCGTTAAATTGTGCTTACTTAGGTTCACAATTATTTATTTGTGGGGGCTCGTGAAAATGCATATTTGAATTCATATTTATTATGTTTAAATTCATTAGGGCACCTTAAAATTGTGATACTCTAACACCCAAAATTGCTGAATGAGAAACTATGGGTCTTCGTTTCTTTAAAACCACTTTTCATTAAAATGTGAAAGTCGATGTTCATAGGGGTTGCATTTTTTGCAAAAATATCTACATGTGAGTTGCTGAGTGTTTGGTGTAATTTATTTGCATACTGTATTCTATTCTGGAAAGAATGGCTTGAAACAATTAATGCATTTCATTTGGAGATTCAATAAAGTTACACCGTCTGCAACAAAATGTGGATGAAAGTATGAAATAATAACAAATTGGGATTCTATCCAAATAATCACATCGCTAGGCGTTGCATTGTGTCTGGTAAAACCAAAGTAAAAAAGTGTCAATCTTGTTATCCAATCACAGCGCAGTAGGCGGGACAAGCTGTGTGGAAGTGTGACAACCAAACTCCGCTCACATCTTGCGTCGTCTATACCAAACTCCGCACACTTTTGCTTTCAAATGGTCCGCCCATATACGGTATTCGTCTGCCTGATTTTCCCCGACCCAATGTAATGTCTATCGATGTGCGATGCGTGGACGATGCGTTGGTTCTGGCTCGCCAGGCTTCATGTCCTCCTCATGTCCCTGGCGTGCTGGAGTGTGAAGCCGCTGATTAATGACCAGCACCGTTTTCAGTGGTGGAAAGTAACTAATTACATTTACTCACGTTACTGTAATTAATTACTTTTTATGAGTAATTTGTAATTTTCGGAGTAGTTTTTGAAATGTGTAATTTTTACTTTTACTCAAGTACATTTTTACCCGAGTACTTTTAACTCATTAAATATGAGTCCCCTCACGTTACTGATAACAAAACATATTGGTGGAGGGTGAAAGTTTTTATTTCGGGCGGAAAGTTAAACTTTTGTGCAGCCTGGTGAGCGAGAACCAACGCATTCTTTACGAAATAATGTGTACGAATCTAAAACAAAAAAAAATGGGTGTAACATAGAACAAAGAAATGCATTCTTAGAGTGCATTTCTAGTTAAAAGTTGTAATTTGAATATTGATAAAAAATAAAGAATAAAAACTTTTGCTGAATTTGATTTATGACTCATGTTTTTTTTAAATTTGAAAGTAACTTTTACTCATTTTACTCATTACATTTTGAAAGAAAGAAATGTTGTACTTTTACTCAAGTACATTTTGAGGTGGGTAATTATACTTTTACTCTGAGTACAATTTAAGCAAAGTACTTTTACTTAATTACAATTTTTCATACTCTTTCCACCTCTGACCGTTTTTCACTTCCCATAGGACATTCTCAAGTTTCTGGTGCCGCTGGCTGTGGTCTACTACGCTGAATACTTCATCAACCAGGGGCTGGTGAGCTCATCTATCTATAATTGGTTATCTACAATGCAGCTATTTTAATGTAAACCAAGCAGATATGTTTTTTATCATACAATTGGCTCTCGCTTTTAGGTCATGACCAAAATATTTAGATTTTCATTTGCAATATCATATTTTTCAGTATCTAGACACTCATAACGTTATGTTTTCAAAGTGCTGCTTTAGATGTCCTTTCCCTAAAACATATACATTTTTTTTTAAGGTATTTTTTCCGCCGTCAGCGCCGTTTTTTTCCATCTTTATTGGATAGGGTTAGTCGGAAACTGGGTTGAAGAGATTGGGGTAGACATTGCAGACAAGTCGACGAGTGGAGTCGAACTCGCGACACTGCGGACGCTGCGGTAGACACAGCGCCACTAACATGAATGGGGTCGCGTTCGGTGCGGTGTCCATAACCACTCGGCCAGCGCGGACCTAAAACGTATAAGAACATAAACAACAGACCACAAGAATGCATCAGTGGCACCTGCACATTAGATGAGCAGCATAGCTAAAAGACAGAGAGAAAAATATTAGTAAGGTACTTACTAATACTTACTTACAACATCATCTAATACTTTTTTCAAATTGCTTTTTGACCTCAGCTGGAACTACTCTACTTCCCCAAGTCAAGCTTGTCTCATGCTGAACAATATCGCTGGTAAGTAGGCTGGATCAACGTGAATACTTTTGGCGTAATAATCTTTTATTTTTTTTTTTTCAGACCATTCAGGCTGTTTTTTTTTCCCAAGCTTTATTTATTAGGGTTAGTGGAAACAGGTGAAGATGGGGGGGGGGGGATGCGGGAAATACGTCAGAGGTGTACGATCCGAACCACCGACTCACCGCGCCATTAAGGCATATGCGTGCTTTCCAGTGCACTGCCTAACCGACTGAGCTACTGGGCAGAACTAATAATTATCTTTTGATTGAAACTTGTACCAGGGCTGGCCCTGTTGTGCAGCAGTATAGGACGCTGCTCCAAGTCAGCCCACACATAGTCTTGTTGCCGTGGCTCACATCACAGCACGCACGGCGCTGCGAGATCACTTCACCTCATGGTCATATACTTGCACGTCCGCTTGTCCCCTCTCTCTCATCCCCCCCCCCCTTTTAACATTGTCAATGGACGAGTTTGGGGGGTACTTCCGGTGTCTGAACGCCACGTCCGATGTCATTTAGTTCGCTGTGCTTTTGGCAATTTTTCAACATGTATATTCGGTGGGAACACACACCTACAGGATTTTTAAAAACTGATGGTGGTAACTTGCGGTGTGCTATTCCTCACCCAAATGCTCTCGTGCGGATCTGTGACCCACAAATGCATGATTTAATAATTAGTGCAACTCGTTCCATTGTCTCATTCCTTTTGGAAGGACAGCCTATTGGTCCAGAAGAACATGTGACCACTCGGTGAGTAACTTTAAGTCGGATTATGACTGTATTTCATCAATATTTATGTAAAATGATGAACGATGCAAAGGAGATGATGTGTAACTGGTCACACAGCGACTTTGAATTGGTGAGCATTTTGTGTGTTTTTTGTGAGCCCAGCGGGACAAAATGCCAGCCCCCTGTATTTCGCGGGTAAACTCGTCTGTAAAATGAAAAAAATGGTGCTTGGGGGGAAAAAAAACCTGACTAAATGTTTACACACCGAAGCTTTGCTCAGTTGCCTGCATGATGTGTCTAGGTACCAAACCTTGTACCAAGTGGGGGTGCTGCTCTCCCGATCATCCCTGCGATGTGTGAAGATAAGGAATGTCTGGGTGATGGCAGTGCTACAGGTACGTGTGCACATCGCCTTATTTCAACGTTGGCATTTTAATGTTTAATTTCTTTATTCACAATGCTGTACCATGATTTACTAATTTGATGAGTTGTGGTGATTCAAACCCAATGCTCAATTCTCTCTACTTCAGAAATAATTATGATTTTAGAAGATTAAATGATTTTACTTTTTCAGAGACGGAAATCTGTATTTTTTTGTGTTCACACACCATACTTCGGAACTTTGGAAAAAGTACAATGATTGAAATTTTACAATGGTTTTGCACCAGAACTATCAGAATCTAAGAAGTATCGTGGGAAACGTAGTTCCTGTTTTTTTTTCTGCTTTGTTTTTGTCTTTTTAGTTTTGAGCTTCATGAAAATAATGATGGGGAATTTCAGTTTTGTTCATGGTGATTACTAACTGTACTGCCTGCCAGATTGAACCAGTGAGACGCTTAACCAACTACATTGCAAATTCATTTCCCGCATTACATGCATAGTGTGTCGACACATTGTGGTTCATTCACAAGATGGCTTAGAATTGTTTGGATTTATTTAAATATTTGATTAACCCCGTGTCAAACATTTTCATACTAATAAATGTTCTCTAATGTTTGGAGCTCCAACAAATATATATTTATATAAATATATATCGCAAATTCTATCTAGGCATGCCAATGTGTGGACACAGAAGAAATATCTTCCTGGGGTCCGCGTTGGCTGAGTGGTTATGGACACGGCACCTAACACGACCTCACTCATGTTAGTGGCACTGCGTCTACCGTAGCGTCCGCAATTCCGAATTCGACTACGCTCGTCGACTTGTCTGCAATGTCTACCCCCGATCTCTTCAACCCAGTTTCTGACTAATGCTATACAATAAAAGATGGAAAAACGGCACTGACGCTGGAAAAAATAACTTAAAAAAAAGAAAATAAATATCTTCTTTCCCTTTTCCAATTCTCCAAAATTAAACTTTCATGTTGATGACTTGGTGTTGTATTGTATTGCAATACGAGTTGGATGACTGTTTTTACTGTGGTCTTGTGTGTAGTGTGTCAATGCAGGTCTTCTGTTGAGTGCAGTATACTACCAGTTCCTCCCCAGTCCATGGATGGTGTTTGCTATTGTCCTCTATGAGGGCCTTTTGGGTGGAGCAGCCTACGTCAACACCTTCCACTTCATCAGCCTGGAGGTTGGTTACTTTTCTAACAGCATCAGTAGACCACTGACAAAGAATTTCAATGATTAGCCGAATTTTGTACTGTTTACAAAGAATGGGGATGAAATGTATTTTGTATATATTGAATACAATTCATGAGATTATATATTCACTTGCCCAATAGTGGCATGAGATTACTCCGTTACCAAAGTTTGAATTTATTTATTTTTTTAGTTATTTTTTGGGCTTAAGTGCCGTTTTTTTTTTCATTTTTTTTATTGAGGTAGTGATGGGATTAAATTGGAAATGGGGGTGAGGAGTTGGGAGACATTGCTGAAAATCTTGAGACGGTATTTGAAGCGGCGGCACTGCTCGGCCTGTGGGCACGCTCTCTAACCACTCTGCCATTGCCCCCCCCCTATTTTCAGTTATCAAAGTTTTTTATTTTGAAAAAATATGTGTGAAATGTTTGATATTGTATTTTTTTTTCCAACAACAGCACTTTGTCATCATTAAGAAAATCCATTAATGTTCTGTCTAAAGTCAGTGTTCAAGGTGGTCATCGTGAAGTATTTTTTTGGGGACATTCTACCACCTGCTGGTGAAAACGCAGAACAACTAGACCATTTGGAGTTTTCTTGACTTGACTTCTTGAGTGCTGTCAAAAGAAAATCTGCTCAAAAACTGCATCAATACTTGTCCCCATGTAAAAAAGTAGATATAATTATTTATTGATTTAAGGAAATTTTGAAAATAAAATACAGTGCACATGTGAGAAAAATTGGGGCGACAGTATTGTTTTCTCTGAATAATAGATATTCCCCAATCCTTAACCATGTATGGTTTGGTTTATTTAATTTCATCCCCGAGGGGGAAACATGTTTCGCCAACAGCGTGAGCACAACAGCCCAAATTGACAAATAAGAGGAAAAGAGTGGGTAGAGAGCGTGTCCCCCAGACCATAGGTCGAGCAGTGCTGCAGGTTCAAATCCCCTGACCAGCTTTTCTGCAATGTCTCCCCCCGACTCTTCATTCCAGTTTACGATTTAATCCTGTCACTAACTACTAACTATATATAAAAAAAGCTTTGACAAATAGCAAAATTATCAGCACACAACAGCACAATACAGGGTGTTGCAAAGACCCATGGAAGCACATGCAGAAAGGAATACTAAAATATCAGTAAAAATCAGGTGCTGGGGTCCGTGTTGGCCGAGTGGTTATGGACACCGCACCTAACGTGACCCCATTCATGCTAGTGGCGCTGTGTCTACCGCAGCGTCCACAGTGTCGCAAGTTCGACTACGCTCGTCGGCTTGTCTGCAATGTCAACCCCCGATCTCTTCAACCCAGTTTCCGACTAATCCTATTCAATAAAGATGGAAAAACGGCGCTGTCGCCGGAAAATGCCGGCACAAATGACCTGAACCGCTCGGTTGAGCAAGGTGGTGCGATAAATCTATGGCTGAAAATGCTCTGGAGATTTTGAAATATATCATGCAGGG